>PVJX010005979.1:0-81130 GCA_004027295.1 Dolichotis patagonum | reverse complement strand
TTGAATGTCTACTTTACATGTTTTAACTTTGTAATTTGAACAACTATTTCCAAGAAGTCAGTATGTAATTAGTCAAGTAATAATTTCTTAGGTTTTATTGTTGTACTTTTCCTTTTTTCCTTGGAATACTGTATGGTTGCTACCCTTTATTCTGTTTTATTTTGTTTTGTTTTTTCCTCTTTAAATAAAATTATTTAAAGAAAATGTAGATTGTCTGTAAAAAAAAACTGCAAGGAAAGAGCAGAACTGGTTCCAAAGAGAAGCCACAGGAGATACACCTACCAGAATCAAAACAAGCAAAGCCCTTTAGAGTTCACAACTTGCCACAGATTTCCAGGAATGCTGGAAGTAGAATTGTGAAATTTAATGTTTAACCTGTTATATTTTGATCTTGATTTGTTCATATTCCTTTCTATTCCCCTGGTTATAACTTTTGGGATAAAATTATCTTTTTATGCCATTGAATGTTAGAAATTTTTAACTTTCTTTTCATTTGTACAGAGGCATACAGCTAAGAGTTGCCTTGCATCTCAGAAGCAACTTTAGACTTAGACTTTTCAGCAATGCTGAAACTTTTAAGACACTGGCAACTCTTAGAGATGGACTAAATGCCTTTGCATAAAAGGATGTGCATGAGTCTTTGGGGGGCCAGTTAGTGGATTGTAGTCATAGATGGGGCTTTCTCAGAGGTGGCTTGATCTAGAGTATATGACACTGGGTTTAATTTATAATGCAAGGGCACTAGGATTAAGATTGTGAGCATTACCCATTAGAAGTAGCCTGGATAAGATATAAGGGATAGAAAGGGCTGTGATTGTCCCTTACTTTGATTATGGACTTACTTTGATTATGGACTACTTTGATTATGCTACAAAATATGAACCAAATAAATTGTATCTCCTTTAACTTTTTTCTCAGCAATAAGAAAAATAACTAAGACAAATGAGGAAAACAGAATTATTTGCTTTTGTGCCAGTTTAGGGGCTAATCTTTTTCTTTAATTTGGTAGAATGTCATTCAATTTTTTTAAATATATTTACCATACTCTAAAATTACATTGTCTAAACATGATTTTGAAACTTGGCTCTGGCATATGCCATAACCTTTGATTTCAAAGACAACAAAAACCTAACGAAGAGTTTTGACTGTTTCATAATTGGAATAATAGATGCAATGCAACGTACCACAATGGGGTGATCTTGGTGAGATAAGATACCTGAAAATGTCTGGTGCAAAGTAGCTTTTCAACAAATGTCCACTGCTACACATAAAGGGGCTCTGGCAGGGCCAAGATGACCAACATTTAAATAATAACCTATATCTGTAGATGAGAAGACCACAGCAAGACAGTAGATATAATGTGGCTTCTGTTTGGGTAGCACCAATGGAGAAGGAGCTGAGAACAAGACCCATGTTGCTACACAACAAGGTAAGGACACCTGCTCATAAGTGTCTTTCTGCTGAGAATTAAGGAAAGTTCACAGCTTGTGCTATGAGACACCTGGGATACAGCTGAAATGTGGACAGTCACAGCTGGCAGAAAATCTACCCCCAAAGAACTATTAGCCGTCTCTCTATTAGCTAAGTCTCTCCTTTTTTCCCAGAAAAAGCATTTCCTCAAGCTCCTGTTTTCTGATAGCAGATTTAGTGTTGCTGATAGTTGTGACAGGTTGGACATTACATGAAATAATTGCAGTACGGTGTTTTCTGTATTTCCAGAAGACACATCAAAAGGCAAGTACAGATTCACCCACCCCACCTCATTCTGGTCCTCAATTTAAAGTGAATTAGAATTTGCTGTTTTGCCAGTTGGTGACTATTCTTTTTCTCTAATGTTTTCTAACTTGGGTAGAACATCATTCTAATTTTAAAAAATACCTTTACCATGATTCAAAATTATTTAAAAATCTTAAGTATGGTAACTTTGCCCCAGGGACTGATCAAAATTTTGGAAACATTCCAAAAATTTTAACAATATCTAAAATTGAGGAGCTTAGGCTCCATTTTCTCCCATGGTGAGCACAATCATGCCAAAGCCTGTCACAGTGGGTGTGTGGGTGACATTGAGTAGAATTCACTGACTAGCGTGTCTTGACTGTCAGTGAGTCGGGTTTTCACCTAGGTTGTATCTAGGGTCTTTTCCTACTGCTCAGAAACAGCAGCTCTGGGAGTGCACTGTTGCCCAGAAATAGCTCAGTGGCTCAGCACAGAGCAGTGCATGCAAACAGTAGAGAAAGACATTTGTTCAGTCGCACGACAGCGAGAACCGGCTGCGCAGATGAAATGTTTACATAGCAGGCAAGGCTCTTGCTCGGCTGCCGGAACCGAACAACATCTGTTGCAGTCCTACCAGGCCCCAAAGGTTCTCATCACCTCCATGTCAGAAACAGGAGGCAGCCAGCCTGACTGTGACACCATCTGTGTGCCAGGGACTCAGGCCAAATGGCCTGGCATTCGAGACTTAATTTCACTCCATCCAGTCTGCACCAGGAAAACTCTTGGAAGAGACTAATAGCATTTCTCTGCCTCTCTCTCAGTTACCTAACCTGCCACAACCTCAAAAGAAACACGCAACTGGTAATGTCTAGCTTGCAGTCCATAGAGCTTCTTTCCACCAACACCCTCCGACCTCGTACCCTCCTTCTGCAGCCTTCAGCTGCTGCAGCTTTGGAAGCCCAGAGAATACTTGTCAGGAAAGATGAAGAGTCACGGCTGCTGATCAGAGAACACTGACTGCTGGCACTGTCGCAGTCAGTCACTTTGGTCCTGTGTCATGGAGGAACACACGTACAACCTCCCCAGCAAGGCCTACACGATGGGTTCTTGCCCTTGGCAAGGAGAGAAGAAGCACATCTGCAGGATGAAGAAAGAAAACTATGTCTTCTTCCTGCATTCCCTTCTCTTATCCTCATCTTCTTTGCTCCTGTGGGGTACGGTCCCTGAGCAGTGACCCCAGCATCATCTAAGAACCAACTAGCAGTATCTCAGACCGTTTCACACTTGCAGTATCAGAATCTGCATTGTAAAGATCCGCAGGCAGTCCATTTGGAAAACCCTAAACCAAGTCTCAAGGAGGAGCGGAATGAAGGCATTCAAGAATCGAGAGATACAAAATCACTACACAGAAGTTACTTGTTAATATTAGCAATACTGCCCAGAGGTCTGGCTCTGCCTTTGTAGGCTCAGAGAAAGAAGAAAAGAACAGGCTACATGTTAATTATGGCACATAGACAATGCAGAGGGAGTATTCCCTCTACCTGTCCACCCTTCCGAGCAGTGGGAGGCCCTAGTCCTTAAATTCACTTTCTCCTGCAGCCAGAAATGAGGCAGGAAAAACCAATTGGAACTTCCCCGTCACTCCACAGCTATTAAATTTTTACAAGATGAAAAGTACGTTTTCCAAAAATAAAACCCAGAGTTATCATTTCAGTAGGCTGGGGAAATGTACAGTTCCTTTTATAACTGTGAATAAGAGCAGTTCTGTAACAATTCTAAATTTCTTATTCTGATTCTACAATCTTCTCTCCCTAGCAGGAAACAAAAAATAGTAATATTATCAGGCGTTATTTAGAGTTTCAGTGCACACCTATGCCCAACAAAACAGTCATCAGATTCCCAAGGCGCTGTCACCACCTCCACAGCGGGACAGTTTCTCAGATGTAAGAGGGTAGTGTCATGACTGTGACCATCAGTGTCCCCCTATGTAATAAGCTCCTCTGTGGGGATAAGAAACTTAGTGCCTGCATAGGCTACCCATGGAGGGGAAGCAAGTGAGGGCATGTGTGGGAGCGTCTGCAGGAGAGGGAGAGTGTGAATCGAGGTCACAGTGCATCGCCAGATGACAGCCACAGCTCCTTTGAACTCGTTCAGTTATCCTGTTGGGATTTCACAAAGCTGACATTTGTTTTATTCGGATCATGTCAGCTCTGCCACACAAGCTGAACTGTGTGTGTTAATTACCTCTCTGCACTTCAAGTTCCTCAGCATCCGGGCCGGTAGTGAGAATGGTCATGGGACCCCAGCAGCCCATGCTTTCTCTGTCAATCCAAAACAAAATTGGTGGTCTGCTAGCAGAAATCTTCAAGGGCAGGTTTGCTTGGGTTCTTTGTCTTTTGTGTTTTGTTGCTGTGGTTCTGCACAGTGTTTTAAGAAATGTTTAAATCACTTGAAATGTTTAAAATCTGAAAATTTCATATCTTTGAAAAAGATTCTGGCTTTAAAGAATATTCCGGGTTTCTAGCTTCCTTTGAATTGGAAAGTCTGATGACACCCTTATTTCTATGTGACAACAATCAGCTTAATTTGAGGCTGCTTCCCTCTTCAGATTGCCTCTCTAGTTCCTGCTGCCCTCTCCACTCCACAAGGTCTTGCACCTGCCCACTCTGTGATCCTGATTATTTATCCACCTGGTCTCAGAAGGCCCTTAGGTTTTTGCCCCTTTTTACAATCTGATGTGAAGATAGGTTCCAGTCAGAACTGCTCTGCTTGAGTCCAGATGATTGAAAACATGGCTGGAAGAGGGTCCACTTCATTTGGTTTACCAAGCACTAAGATGTGTCTTTCTCTCAGAACAGCAGATAAAAATAAGAAACGCCCTGAGAAGAAACAACAATTGGGCATTGGTTGTTTAACAGGACGCCAGTATCAGCCAACACCTATTTGTGTAGTTTAGTATTCTCAATCCTCTGGACCTCTCTCTGCTTCCGGCCACTCCTCGGGAACATTCTGCTTTGTACTGCTCTAATTACCTGCACGTAGTTCCTTTTATGCCTCTGATCTGAGTACAAGGATCCTCTCCTCTGGGCGCAGTCCAAATGCCCTTGTTGCCACATTTCACTTTCGCTGTATAAAATCAACTCATCCGCTGCTGTTCCTTTGTTTCCATTTTTATTATGAATTAAGTTAGACCTAAAGAAAATAGTCCACCGCCTCCTGACTTTATTGAAACCTCACAGTTTGCCACATTGCCCAAGATTATTTTTTCCTGAGGAATGAAAGGGTAGATACGAAGTGAAAGCTCCCTGAGCATCTCACTTCCATCCCATTCCCTTGTCTGAGCTTCTAGGGGTAGCAGCAACCTAAACTATCCATTGCAGTATTTTAAACACACTGTTACATTTAACCATTTGATGAAACTTCATTGTTAAGTTTTATGCCACTGGAAAATACATCATGACTGATTTTAGTGTTTGCTTTGCTTGATAGGCATATAAATCATGTCTAATATTTTTGCCATTACCAGAAAAACCACAGTGAGTGCTCTGTATCTGTCCCCCTACACATATGTGCACAATTCTCTTTTTATACATCATAAGCAGAACTCTGAGACTGAAGACAGTACTTTTTTACCTTTTTTTAATTGCCAATTCTTCTCCAAACTAATGTCACCAGTACAGTTTTCTCAGAAGCAATTTATGAGAGCTTCCCTTCTCCATCTTTCCTAGTACTTGGTATTGTTAAGGATTCTAATTTGGGTCAAAATCAGAGTGAAATGACATCTTGACATTGCTTACCTTTTTTTCTTTTTGATTGCTAATTTGGTTGAGCATATCTTCACATGTTTATGAGCCATGGAGATTTGCCATACCATAATTTGCCTATTCACTTGTTTTGTTCTTTTTTTCTCTATTGGGTTATCTTCTTTATGCTGATATATAGTTATGCTTTTTTAAATTCTAGTGAAAATCATTTTAAGCTTGTACATATTACATGTCTTCTCCTTGTGTGTATATGTGTTTATAAGAGGTCCCTTGTTTTGCAGTTTTGAGTTTCCACTTTTGCAAGTTTGTTAGTATCTTCCTTTATAGCTTATGCTTTCTGTCTTAAGAAATATTTCTCTACTTTGAAGTCATAAATTTACTGTCCTATATTACTTCTTCAGAGTTTTCAAATTTTGCTTTACTCATTTAAATCATTTATCCCTCTTGAATTTTCACATGTTGGGAAGTAGGTATGTACTCTTTCTCATCTTTATGGAAAATTGTTTTTCCACACTGGTCTGCTTGCTTTTGTCATATATCGCCTCTGCCATATGTATATTTTATACATATTTAGAACTCTTTCTCTGGTCTTTATTCTGTTTTATTGTTCCTTTTTAATCTGCTCCATACTAATTTCATGTCTTCATTATACAGACCATTACTTTCTGTATTTCAAATCTTGTTAGGTTTTCTTAATTTACGGTCCTTAATTTACGGTCCTGTGTGACTTCAGATCAGATTGTTATGTACCGTGAGAATCTCTATGGGATTTTAATTGGAATCACATTGTTGCAGATTGCTCTGTATTTTCATTTTGAAGTAAATCTTCAATCAATTTAAGTAAGTTTCAATCTGTCTATAGTTTGGTAAGAATTCTTAATCCTAAGCGAGTACTGAATTTTATCACATACTTTTTATGCATCTATTACTACAGTCATATAATTTATAACATAACCACCTGTAACCTGTTTAAAATATTTTTTTGTTTTTGTTTTGTTTTGTCTTGTTTTGTTGGTACCAGGAATCAAACTTATGACCTCATGCTTGCCGAGGCAGTTGCTGTGCTAATGAGCTATAACCCCAGCCATGATTTATTTTATTAATAGAGTTTTAAATATTAAACTGTGCTTGCATTCCTTGAATAAATATTCCTTGGGTATACACATTGTGGGACAAAGTTACTGTCTATAATTAAATTTTTATTGATACTCAGTAGTGAGATTGGTCTGTAACTTTCTTATACTTTCCTGCTCACTTTTAGTTGTCAGCCAATTAAGTTAGGTAGATTTCTCTTTTCTTTTCTCTAAAATTATTTACATTTAAAGGAATAATATTTTTCTTGACAATTTCTGATAAATGGTATATAAACCATTCAAGCTTTGTGTGTTGGGTCAAGAATACCTTTTTGATTACTGATTCAATTTATTTAATGGTTGCTGGAATATTTATACTCTATCTCCTTGAGACATCTTGTTACTTCATTACTTTCTAGAAAACTGTTTATTTCATCTTCATATTCAATAAGCTAGCCACAAATGCTCTAACCTGTCTCTCCTTTGCCTGGGTGGGCACTGTTAATCTTGTGCAGCCCATGGCTACTATACTATTTTCCTTAAAGTTGTTGTATCTTAGTAGTGAACTCAATTTCCCAGATACCACAGAGAAAACCAAACAGGAAGAAGAGGACAAAAAAAGCATATCATTTATTTATAGTTTTCTGGTTCTAAACCAAAAGTGCTACCTTAAAATGTTTCTTCTTCTTACATGGACACCATGTCTTTCCTAAGGAGTTAAATATCAAGTATCTTTCTATCTAGGAAGCATCAGTTTTCACAATCTACTTTTCCCTGATCAGAAAGATGCTCCAAAGCAGGTTCCTTCAGAAAGGGAGCTGAGCTGTCTGGACCCCAGGGTGTCTTTGGCTTTGTCCCTACCTAGTATAGCTCTGACCCTTAACCCTGGCTTTCCCTGACACTGCACACAGACAGCCTCAGAAAGTTTCTAGCAATACAGACCCCTTCAGCCAAGCAAAAGAGCAACAACTTAAACAGATTATCAGCCACTTTGATCACAGTGGCAATTGGCACATTGAGAACATTTAGCAAATATTAGACCATTGCTATCCAGTGGAACTGAAGAGAAACTTTAAGGCAGAATCAGATGGTCATATCTATAACCAAGGTTATATTAACTAGTCACTGGGCCCTAATCTTTAAAGGATAGTACATATCACCCCAGAATGACTTGTGCCAGGAGAATTTGCCCAATTCCAAAAGCATTTCACATCCACATGCCAAGCTTCTGGGAGAAAGGAGATGCTTTGCTTATGTGTGAGCTCTATTAGTGAAAGATGATCACTAAGGATTCCCTAAGCCAAGCTGGTAAGAATTTTCCACAACTGTTCTCTGAGTCATCATCAAATGAGAGAGTTTATGTTACAGCCTAGCTGTGGACCTTGAAATGAAACCACAGCATTAGCATTTGCCTCATTCTACCCCCATGTGGCCTATCTGTCTAGTGTAAATGCAATCAGCATCCCATCTTACACAGTTCCCTCTACCTCAGAGTTGGTCTTGCTGGCATGGATCTTTACTATTTAGTGAACAACCATCCAAAAACTCCAAGATAGAAAATATTATTTTAAAATACCAAGGGAAGAAAATTGGCCAAAATACATAGTAGATTTAATTTACTGATTCGGTAGGTGAAGGGATGATAGAATTCCTGATTTGCTTGGAAGGCCCAATTTCAACTAATCATGGCAAGACCTTATGAGAAGATGGGCCCAATATCTAGCCAGGAATGGAAAGCCACTATCTAACTAGCTCAGTGAATTCATCCTGGGCCCTTGCACACAAGAGGGGCTGCAGCCTCCCATAGAAAGCTTCCTTCCAAAGCAAACTGGCTGTCTCAAGGATCTAGTTTTTAAAGTTCTGTGCTGCTCTGATGTAAGTAGTCATCCATCTCAGATTTTTAGTCATCTCAATCCAATGTTGAACAAAGGCAAGACCCACCCCAGTCCTGCTGCAGTTACCTTCACTACTCAAATCCAGCTCTGAACCCCAAAC
The DNA here is from genome assembly GCA_004027295.1 of Dolichotis patagonum. Lineage (NCBI taxonomy): Eukaryota > Metazoa > Chordata > Mammalia > Rodentia > Caviidae > Dolichotis > Dolichotis patagonum. The sequence goes on along the minus strand of PVJX010005979.1, from coordinate 72,582 downwards.
TGAGATCAGGGCCCTAGATTTTTTTTTCTCTGCCCAGAAAAGAAGGTCTGTGTGAGCAGGTCTGGGGAAGAGACCTTCAAAATTCTAATCAGCCAATCCCCTGACCCCTCAAAGTATGTCTGTGGAAGGCACACAGTTGATATCGCTGTCTTATGTCACAATGTGCCTTGTTTTCCTGAGCTGTGAAGGGGATCGGGACCAGGCTTAACGTTTTTAAAAGCAGCTATTAAGACTTTGCTTTTGATACTTAGATGTCATGGAGAACTAAGGCAGAATAGAGTACATTTCTTAAGCCTTTGATCACACTTACTATTGATCTTGACACATCGCTGCATTTTAAAGTAAGAAAACATTCCATAAACATAAAGGTAAAGGATACCTAGCACCTGACCCTCACTACAGCGTCAGATTTGAAAAACAAAATTAAGCTCCTGGTTCTTCAGTAATAGAGGCTGTTACTGTGATTCCCCAGTAAGACCATGGAACATAAACTGCTGCTGCTACCTCTCAGCAGATAGGCACATAAGCTAGTCTTTTCGTCTTCATAGTTATTTCATTTAGAAGGAATAGAAGGTACATATAGAAAGATAATAGTATAAAGAGTACAGGGAGAACTCATTTCTTGGAGTGGATTTTAAATGAATTAGAAATGTATTTTTGCCATCTGCTGCTGCTACTGCTCTTATGAAATTTGGGATTCACAAATTGCAGTTTGTATGACACTAACTCTGGGACTCAGAAAATCTCCTGCAGGATCTGTAACCTGAAGGAAATGTTCTAAATTACTTTTGAAAGCTCCTCAGCACCGTGTAGAGCCTGCTTCCTGTAGGGCTTCCCCAACATCTGACAGTCATGGCCACATGCTTCCAGGGAAGGAGGCAGAAAGAGCTGCTTCCACCAAGCACAGGGCCACACTCCACATCCGAAGAACCCTTCACAGCGCGTCTCTGCTCCTACTCCAGCACCAGGTGTAGAAATCGTCACTGCACAGCTAACCTGACACACGGACTGAGACCAGATAAAATAGGATCCCAAGACACCATGGAGTAAGATAGGGATTTAAACAAAAGGTACATTTTCACCCAGATTCACACAGTGAGGAAAATATATCTCCCTAATTGAAAAGAAAAAAAGACACAAATAGTAAAACACAGTGATAAACGCCAAACCCTGAGCACACAAACAAACCTCATTACTTTTTAATCTTTATTTCTAGGCTTAGTAATGCACAGTGGAAGAGAAATGGAGAGTACCTTCTCAAATCATCTGTCAGAGAGTCAGATTCAGATTCTGTCGTTCAGAACGTTCTTTGTGCCAAAGTGACCTTAATTGTGCCATCTACCTAAATACAAATACCTACAAGTGATTCCACTCATTCTCCCAACTGGGCACCAAAACTACAAAGATAAAAGGATAAGGCACTGAAAGGAGCTTCAAGGCTCATGGAGAGACCTCCACAACGGACAGTGACCTTGCTTTAATGGAAGGGAGACGTGTGGCAGGGCAGAGGGGAGCGATGCTGCTTTGCATAAGAGTATGTCTCAGCCCGCAACCCAGTGCTCTTCATTCCTGTGGAGCTCAGGTCCCCTCCCAGTCCTGTCACACTGACCAGAAAACCACTTTCCTCACCTGTTCCCACCAGTCACCACGAGAATCAGCAGCACTGACCTAATGGATGAAAAAGTGGGTGTGCATGAACTTTGAACATCTATTCTTTTACAGAAGACATTATTTTACATAATCCTTACCACAACCCCATTTTCCAGATGACAACACTTGACCATCAGAGCAGTAATACTAATACCAGACAGCAAGAATTGAAAGAATCACTGCTACCTCTGTGTTCCTTTCATCACATTTCATTGCTCCCACTACTTTTGCCCCCAAATCATTGCTGTAAGCAACAATGATGCAGAAGATCCTGCTGAGATTATTTAGTAGAGATTTCAATCTTTGACAGAAAATTAACTCGCAACAATGGTGGCTCTTTATGGGTATTTTAGATTGCACTGGAGAAGAATCCTCTTTCGATGTAGACCAAAGGCATTCGCTTCATGAACCTGCTTAGACCCCATCATTCTTGGGGCCAGTAAAATTACACAGAGGAAGGCTGAAGTTTTATGACACATAGTTCAACAGGAGTAGTGACCGGATAATAACTTCCCCTCTATAGTGTTATCTATAAAAATGATTGAATTGAAACAAGTTTCCTGTTTTGATACATAAATCTCTGTGATGCTGCTTTCCTTTTACTAATGCAAAACAAACTGTGGCCCTATGTCATCGGGAGGAAGCAATGGTAGACGTGGGTCCCAGGATGCAGATAGAGAGCTGGAAATGATTACATTCAATTACTTAAATGCTTAAATGCAGAATGGATGCTAAGTCCTGCATAAAGTTACACAACAGTCATTAAAATTATTATATATGATTACATAGCAAGAATTAAGACGAAGGATATTAGTAACACAGATATGCTAATGTAATTATTAACAGATGAGATACATGTGATGCAGCATCTGAAATGGCAGCTATCCAGGTTATATCATATAAGAACCAGCTCTTTTCAGTGTGTGTATCAAGAAAGCCAGCACTAAAAATTCAGAAAATCTAGGATCTTATGATCCATTTCCACACTTACATACCATCCCTACAATGCAGACAGAATTTTGATAATAAATGACTGATTAAATGAGTAATTTCTTATGGTCTGTATATCTTTGTGGCATCTGACACTTATCTAAAGCTGACCGTGATTCACACAAAGGTGATGATACTTCAATCTAATCTGAAGGGGGCACTGGGCAAAAATATCAAGAATTTTTTTGTCTTTTAAGGAACAGTAATCCCTCAGCAATTAACACATCATACTCTCTCTCAACCGTTATTCATTAGTGTGTAATTTAATTAAATGTCACCCTCCTAGTGTATTAACTTATCAAATGGGAGTTTTGATGGGCTCCAAGTAGAAAAGAGAGAATTCAGGAAAGTGGTCAGTCTGACTGTCTGAGAATGGTCACAGATCTGAAAAACCAATGTAGCTTGAAACAGAAGGTGAATTAGAAAATGGGGAAAAGCCAACACAATAATTTTGACAACCTTAGTTTTGTTCCATTACTCTAACACTGCTTCTAGAAATTAATAGTATGAATGGAAATCTGAAACACGTCTTTGATATTGTTGTCCATATCAAACTCCTCTCCCAACAGAAATTATTGAAAATGAATATTTTTCTTCTACCAAGCTCTCACTATTTTGTAGGTGGGAGGCAGCACACTTGCTGTGATTCCCTAGTCAGAAGGGAAAAGTCAATGGCTGGGTGTTCGCAATCAGTTCCTGAAGCAATGACCACTGGGTAGAGCTCCAGTTCATGAAGAGCAGCAGAAAGGAGCTTCTAGTCGGGCCACAACCCATAGAAGGTCGAGAATACCTCTTTGGAAGATTAACAGGCCTTGCTACAAAGTCTAAGCCTATTGCGTCCTGTTTTTGTAGTCTTGCATAAGAAAACTGACTCCTCTCAGTTAATCCAGACCATTAAAGGTACCCAGCACTGCCAGGTGTTCCACCTTATGGAACACACAAGAGGCTGAAAAGTTTACATATCATTCACAGTGTGTGTCTAATTGTGGCCACCTTGGCTTACAAGGGTTATGAAGCTAGGCCAAGGTTGTGTCATTGCAAAGTGGTTTGAACCCATCTGGGAGATGCCCCTTTTCCCCTTTCCCTGCCTCTTAGCCCGATTCTTCATGTCACTCAGTTCTCGTTTATCTTTTCTAAGTCCTAAATGAAAATTGTTGCCTATGAAAATTTTCCCACCATTTTATAGTTCTAGATATACAGTCAGTAGGTAATAAGTTAATTTTAATTGCTGTTCAAAAAACAAGTAAGTCAAATTATCTTTAACAGCAACAAATGTGCTGAAGAAACTAGCCATGAGAATATTTCACTTCTGAAGCTATGAGCCTTTTTAAGAGCCAGCTGATCAACCCTGCGGCATATTTAATGATTTTGTCCTGGCCTACTGCACAGCCAAAACATTTGGTTTGACCTTAGAATGATGAATGTGTGTGATTTAGATCTGCAGACTGATAAAAGAAAGGAGGTTTATGCAAGTTGACAAAAAAGCAAGATAGTGATGACTTGGTGTGATTTGCTATTTATAAAGAGATTCTGTTTGCTTTTGTGATAGATTTATCTGTCCTGACATTTATTCTGTTTATTTAAAAAATTCACACTCATCAGTTTGCTCTGTAGGCATGGTAAATACATTTCACATTCCACATCCTATTATACTAAATTTATTTTTTATTCCAGCATGGGCCAAAAAAAATCTATCATTGATTTTTTTCTTTTCAACTTTTTTGAATGTTTTATCACTAGGTTTTATGCATTAAATACTTTTAGATATTTTACTTACATTTCTGGGACTTCTATCTGTTTTAACACACACACACACACACAAAAGAACCCTACAATATTAGTAAGTACAACTCAGACTTAAAAATTAAATCATATCTTTCACAAAATAATATTACCAAATGAGACATTCAAAGTAACATACATATATACACACATATGTTATATCACCTTAATCTTCATATATATTGCTTTAAAAAATCAGTTTAAACAACTAAGATTAAAGAAACTCATCATTATTTTCCCACCTTTTTGTTCACTTAGCAGGTAGCACAGGAAAACATATTGAGACTTAGGTAGTGCCTACACACACCAAAATACCTAGTCAGATCCTTTATTCAATCCAGATGTTTGTTGATGTGCAAACTTAAGGACTTAATGGTTTGTCAAATTGATTTGCTGTATGAATACTGATCAGAAACAAAGAATAATTTTATGACATTGTTGAATCAGTTTTAAACTAAAAGCTATGCCATCTCAAATGATATTGAAATAAATTCAAGCATGAACTCAATTTTCCATTCTTTCCTATCATCCCTAATTGTTAAGCACCTCCCCTCTCCCTTGCAGTGTTCTGTTTGTGGAGGTTATAGCAGTAAGCCAGACTAAGACTTCTTCCTTTGATCTCTTGGTGCTAATTAACTAATTACAAGAAAAATCTGAGGGATATATGCTATGCCAGGAACTCAGTCAAATATTGGATAAAGCTAAGTAAATGATAGAGTGTTCACTTGAACATTTGGCCTGAGTTGTAAATAACAAGAAGGAGACAGTAATGTGACACTCTCCAGGAAAAACACTGCAGATGTAGACCAGGTGAATGCAAAGACTCTAAAGATGGGAAGGAGAATGAGAAAAGGGTTTTGTAGCTGATGAACATAGGTCAAGATGGAGACAGGAACATCACAGGCCTAAGTGAAGACTGTTATCTTTTATTCTAAAGGATTTTAAGAGGAGAGCCAAGATCTGATGTGCACTTTTTGAAATGTTGAAAGTTTAAGTTAGAACTTTCATGAATAGTTTAAGTTAGACAATGGATTGTTAAACTAATGAATGAGTTACATGTTAATTTTATCAGATTTCATGATGTCACATCACATCCTCACTTCAATTTCCCCCTCTTAATGTACCTATAAAGATACCACATTTGACACCAGTATTTTTCCAAGACCTTTCTTGTGGGATGCCCAAGGCAGTAACATCTTTGCAGTTCATCCTGTTTATATATTGACTTAGCTAAACACCCTTTGCCAATAGCCTACATGATTCAAAGAATTCGCCAAAACTCTCTAAGAATTCATGAAATTCTGATTCTTTCTGAAAAATTTCAATTTTGCTTTATGGTAGGTTTGTGTCTCATAACTTTAGATTATCTGGACACAATGCAGACACAGGAAGGATGGTCATGAATAAGCCAGCCCCAGAGTGGGGAGAGGGATTTTAGAGGTATCATAAATATTCAGGTGGGCATTTTCATGTTTTGTTTTTCATAGACCCCTCCAACTACAGGGAATTCGATGGTAAATAATCCTATGATCCACTAAACACTTCCCTTTAAAACATAGTTGGGGAAAATGAGCCAATGGTCATGAAGAAAAATCAGTGAACACAGGAGAATGATACTTATTAGCCATTCTGATGAAAAATATGATAGTCAGAAGAACAACTGCCTAAAGATATCCCTCTCTTAAACCACCAAATTTGTCATTGTGTTATATTACACGGAAAGGGAAAAGTGATTGCAAATGGAATTCAGGTTGCTAATCAACTCGCCTTAAAATAGGCGGATTATCCTGAGTTATTTAAGTTGGTCCCATTAAATCACAAAATGTGCTTAATGTTGCAAAGGGAGTTAGGAGAGGGTCACAGAAAGACGTGATGATGGAAGAAAAGCATGAAAAAACTCAGTGTTGCTGGCTTTGAAGATGTGGGAGGGGACCAATGTCCAAGGAACCTGGAAACGTACTGCCTCATAAAGATTCCTTCTTAAGGATGGGGATTTAGCTCAGCAGTGTAAGGGCCTGCCTGGAAAGCATGAGGTCATGAATTCGATTCCTAGAACCAAAGAAAAACAGGATTCCTTTTCAGAGAAATACAGCCAAATCAACACACCTTGATTTTAAGCTAATTGAAAATCATCATCAGACTTTTGAACTATAAAATTGTCAGACCATAAATTTGTATTGCATAAGTCACTAGATTGGTGGTAATTTGTTACAGTAGCAATAGAAAACTAGTGCAACAAAAGAAAGTTAGGAAGGTGCTGTGACTTTTGTCTAGATGCCCCACAGCCTCATACAGCCATAGATGAAGTTTCTCAGAAGTGGCTGGGTCTAGAGTGTGCAACACTAAGATTGATTCACAGTGCAATGCTAAGATCAAGGGCACTAGGATTGAGTGTGAGTGCTGCACTGGGGATATATCTCAGCAGCACGGTGCCTGCCTGGCAAGCATGAGGTCCTAAGTTTGATTCCTGGTACAAAAAAAAAAAAAAGAGTGTGAGTGCTACCCACGTTAAGTAGCCTGGGTAAGATATAAGGGTTAGAAAGAGCTGCAGTCAAAAGAAAGAGAAGAAAGAGCTGCGGTGAACTCTTTACCTGCTTTGCTGCCTACTAGCCACCATGACTGTTTCTCCTTTGCAATACTTGTCTGCCACACCTCCCTGCTTTGGAACCAGCCAATTATAGACTAAAACCTCTACAAATTGTAAACTAAATAAACGTTTCCTCCTTTAACTTTGGATGTCAGGTATTTCATCTAAGCAACAAGAAAAGTAACTAAGACAAAATTTGGTACCAGGAGTGGATCTTTGCTGTGACTGACCATGCCTTTGACACTGACTTATGGGAAAAGGAAGAGTTAGGAAATATTTGGAGATGCCAGCTGAAAAGTAGAGCTGGAATGTCTTAGGCTATACTTGAGGGAGAGTCTGGTCAGAGCTTAGAGAACCAAAAGACTGATAAATATTCTGCCAGTAAAGAACAGGCTTGGGATGTTTCTGCTGGGAAGAAGAACTACATTAGCTGTTGAACTCCAGACAATGTGTGGGTTACACATTTGCAGAAAGTTTATCTGCATTTACTCATGTTGAGATTCTGCCTGGGACTGAGATTGAGGGTGGCAGAATAACTCATCTTGTAAAAGACATTTCAGGGCAGTTTAATGTTGAAGCAGTAGCATAGCTAGTGTTAGGAACCTTTAACCAGATTTATGTTGATAATCAAGAACAAAGAGCCTAGCAGAATGATTCAAAACATTTGGAGTTTGGCCAGAAAGGAAGCTCCAGTAAACTTTAGCCTGCAAAGATGAAACAAAAGAGAAATTGGTCACTGAAAAGAATAGCAAGAAAAAGTGAACTAATTCAGAAAAGACAACACAAAAGATGGCCTGAAGACATCACAAGAACCTCAGGATTTGGGCCGGGGATTTAGCTCAGTCGCTTAAGCACCTGCCTGGCAAATGCGAGGTCATGAGTTCGATCCCCGGTACAAAAAAAAAAAAAAAAACACCTCAGGATTTGGTTCATAGGCACTCAACCCCTACCACCAAAAGAGAAGGAAGCCTGGCTACCACTCCAGCTGGTAGCTGACCTTGGCATCATATACATGGGGCTAGTTACAGGTGCATGCAAAATCCAAGAGTTGTGATGTCAAGAAGGCTTCTACCCAGTTTTCAGAAGAAGGCCCTTGCGAGGGCAGTGTGCAAAACTATGAGTGTGAAACCAGAGGTGAAGCAGAGACAAGAATGTGGATTTTCTGAGGAAAAACTGCAAGGATGGAGCAGAGCTTTCCCCCAGAGACGTCATGGGATCCACAACCAGCAAAAGTGCAGTGTGGGTAGAGTTACTCAAGCCCTGTGGAGTTCACCACTTGCCACAGATTGACAGAGATGCTGGAAGTGGAACTGTGAGACTTAAATGCTTACCCTGTTAGATCTTTGTCTTGCTTTGTTCCTATTCCTTGCTGTCCCCATGCTTATAACATTTAGAATACAAAGGTCTGTCTTACGTGTTGAATGTCAGAAGTGTTTAACTTTCTTTTCATTTGTACAGGGGCATACAGCTGAGTTTGCTTAAATCTCAGAAACGTCTTTAGACTTAAACTTCTCAGCAATGCTGAAACTGTTAAGACTTTGGCAACTCTTAGAGGTGGACTAAATACCTTTCACTAAAGGGATATGCATGAGTCTTTGGGAGCCAGAGGCACAATGTTATGGCTTGTGTCTAGATGTCCCCCCAAAACCTCATGCAATCATAGGCGAGGATGTTTTAGAAGTGGCTAGATCTGGAGTGTATGACACTGGAATTGACTCATATTGCAATGCTGTCAACAGCACTGTGATTAACAGTATGAGTGCTACTCACTCTAAGTATCCTGAATAAGATATAAGGAATAAAAACAGCTGTGGTCATCCCTTTGCTTGCTTTACCACTTTCTGAGAGACATCAACTGTTTCTCCTCTGCCATGACTGTCTGCCACACCACTCTGCCATACAGCCAACCAATTACTTTCCTTCTTTGACTTTGGGTATAACTAAGACAAAAGCATAAGGGGTAAAGATAAAAGCATGGAACATAGAGTCATAGGCTCAGATTTCACTTAAAAGATGAACCTTTGTTCATAAACCTGTGATGGAAATCCTTCTGTAGTAGGTAAGATAAAACAAAGCTTTTAATGTCTTTGCAGCCAACACTCATAACTAACAGCCTGCCTAAATCAGCACAGAGTACAGGAATATATTTGATTGATTTCTTTATAAATTTTAAATTGTCTAAAGTAATTAATACAGCTCCTGATTAGAGATAAATTTGGTTCCTAAATTTGAAAATCTATGTTTCATAAACATTTAAGTTGACATTTATAGCTCATAAGAGCAGCAGGACAAAACATCCTTGAGCTATTATTATTTTCAAGTTTCCTAAATAAGTTTCTGTAACCTTCCTGGAATCTTTGAGAGGAATTATGATGAAGCATAATCTATACCCCAGCAGCTTTGTTTTGCTGAATGTTCCAGACTAAGAGAAAGTTAGCTCAGGATAACCTCTTAAGTGGCTATTGACACCTTGACTCTGATGACAAGTTTCAGCCAGTAACTCTTCCAGCAGGTCAGTGTTGTTCCTGGTTTTATATAAACCAGCTAAGGGAAGATACCATTACCTGTGTTCATTGCCCTGCCAATTATTGTGAGTTCAGTGTTTGCCTACCTCTAAAATTTTCTTCATTTGGACAGATGCAGCATGTATCTTTTACCTTTTTCTTCACTCAACTGTGAGCTCAGCATCTTTCATCATGTCAACACTAAAAGGTAGTCCATGCATGAATCAATGAAGCATTCCAATTAGAGCAGAAAGACTGAGAAAGTGACTTTTTCAGATTCATAATTATGAATCTTCATACTTATGTATGAAAGTTCTGTGCTCATACATTTGTGTAGATGTGTGTAGGTAAATAACAAAGGTCACCCTAACATATTTAAATTTGTCAGCTGCAAATATTGAACTGCTGAGCACTAAATTATTAGATCAGATACATTACTTTCAATGATTCAGAAAATATTTCACAAGAAAGCACTGTGTTTAAAAGTGTCACAAATTCTCTTTCTTGATATATTTTCCTGGAATGACTGATTTCCCTATGGTACCTTAATTAAGCTTTCTTCTACATCTAGGGCTTTATCACTAGAAAACAAAAGTCAAGATGTGAGTCATTCAGAGAAATCAAATTTTCAACTTGATGTCTGTTTCAAGACCAGAAAATTTCTTTTCTCTTTCATCGTCAGTAGTTATTTACCCCAATCAGCACTTAAACATTGTTTTTTATATTATTCTGACCTACTGGGGAACTGGAATAGCCCTATGAAAAACATAGACTATGATTGTTCCTACAAGTACAGAGATTGATGTAATATACATGCATTATCCAGATTCTAACAATTCCAGACCAAGCTTTCACATTACATTATGTATTTTCCTATACATGCCCCTATGTGGTGACAGAGACCACACTTTATTAATTTTATATATAATTCCTTATACCTAAAATGTAGTGACCACTCGAAATTTTTGTTAAATTTTACTCCGTATCTGATAGAAAACTAATAATATAAAGTAAAGTGAAAATAAGAAAATTATCCAGTTAATTTTACCTGCTTGATGCGGGCAATAATACTGGGTACTTGAAGCTGGAGACGTAGTTCAGTATTACAGCATTTGCCTAGCTTATGTAAAGCCTTGACCACCATTCCCAACACTGCAGCAACCAAACATCAACAGACCAACAACGATAACAAAAAAATCTGGATAATTAATGTGTGCAGGTCCTAATATACCCAGATTGGGAATGTCATAGGTATTATAAGAAATCACCTGAACATCAAATTTAGAAAACCAACTTCTAGAACTAGCACAATATTTGAAATATGTCACCTTATTTCTTAAATTATCCACAGAATAGTCCCATCATCTCTCCTTGTTTTGTATGTGTAATCATAGTTCAAAATTAAGTGCTTTATTTAAGAATTTATGTAGAAGATAGTAGTAGCTAATGGTTTCAAATTAACGTGTGACTACATCATCACATCCAAGCAAAACCAGGGCCAAACCCTTGGTCCTACTTCCCCAGATTGACTGCCTGCCTGTCTCATTCATTCATAAGTCCTGCTTCCAGAACTGCCCCTCATTTGTACTGTCTTAATCTCACCTTTGAAAGCATCTTTGCTTGGGGAGGAAACGACGGCTGTTTTAAATTAACCCTAGGACTGGGGATTTAGCTCAGCAGTATAAGTGCCTGCCTGGCAAGCGCAAGGTTGTGAGTTCAATCCCTGGGACCAAAAAAATTAATTAATTAATTAATTAATCCTAAATAAGGGGAATCAGTATAAAATTCCATCAGGAAAAAAAACTCACCCTAACATTTTATTCTTCCTCTGAAATCTTGACTTGTTTGGTGCACTCTGTTCTCAGAGGAGGGTCCAGGTAGAGTACACTGCCATAGACCCAGGAAGGGCAATAGTGTCATATGTTCTTCAAAGCTGTTCAATTTTGATAGCTCTGGGTCCTAAGGATTTCTTGGGTTTTTCTAAAGGCAGCCCTTGGACCATGATATCTGCCTTAGCTGTCTTCCATTTCGTACTTTAAGATCTGTTTTTTTAACGGTGATTAATTTCTGTATGGAATTCAGGAGGACGTGCATGTCTAACAAGGACTAACCTATTTAGAGAGAATTGAGCAGAATTTCTTTGTAACCACGGAAACATCTGACAGTTTCCCACTACAGGTTGAACACACCTTTGATACTGAAAAGCTGACCACCTATTTTATCTGGAATGCTTATTCCACAGACTTAATTTCAGAGGCCAAAGCAGCATTGATTTAAACTATACTTACCAAATGTATTAAAGTTAGGCCAAGACTCTTATCAAGCCAAGCCAGAAATTTGCCTTGCTTTTTTACATACCTTTCCAATTTTGCTGAGCTTCTTAGAAGTTTATTTTGAAAGGCTGTTTCTCCAGGGGCTCATGAACATTTCTTTTCAGTCAACTTCACAAAAACTGTTTAAATTTAATAAATACTCAATAACTAGTTTCTGAATATTAACTATGGACTCAGTACTGTGCTGGACCAAGGGAATTCTAAGGCTTTTTTTTTTTTCCCATGTCGCAAGAAGCTTTGGCTTTTGATGAATTTCTTCTAGATACTTCAGATAGTTCTATTTATGGAAGGCTGTCCATTTACTTTATCTGTTTTGCTCCAGGAAACTGATTTGCCCGACTAAAGGGCAATCGCTTTAGCCACAATCTTTTGTGCTTAAGTAAAGGAAACAAAATATAGATTGCAATTTAAGTAGTAATTTTTGTAATCCTGAATGCCAATAAGTTGCTTTAAAAAAACATCATTTATTTCATGACTTTGGCCCTCTACTCTTTCATACACTGAAAGCAGTAGGTCAAAGATACTTTTTTTCTGGTTTTTAATTTTTTTATTTTGAAATAATTTTAGACTTAAAAAGAGTCCAAAAATATTATGCATGTTTCCCATATGTTCTTTAGTTTGATTCCTCAAATGGTATCTTATAAACAGTTATCTTATAAAGCAGTATAATTGTTAAGACCCAAGAAATCAACAGTGATATTTTAACTAATATATGTACATTATTCAAATTTTTCCATTTACCCCTCTAATGCCTTTTTTCTGGTTCAAGATTCAATCCATGTTCATACATTGTATTAGTTATCAAATCTCCTTCTCATCCTGCATGTTTCTGATAGTATATTTTTAAATTTTTAATTCATTTATTTTTATTGGTATATATTGGCCACACATAATGACCACATTCATCATAGGGAATTTTTATCTGTACATAAAATATCTTACTTCTTTTTTTTCCCATTCTGTCCCCTCCCTTCAATCCTTCCTTCCCTCCCTACTTACCAAACTATGTTCCATTTTTTCCTTCAATGCTCTTTTTCAATCCCTTTTCCCTTTCTTCCCTTGTTTCCATTCCCATTTGAACATGTTCTTCCTAATTTCCAAGATTTAGCCTCCATTTTGCTCCTTATTTACCCTTTGGGTTTCTCACACAAGAGAAACAATGTAATATTTAAACTTGTGCATCTGATTTATTTCACCTAAAATTATGGGGTCAAAGTGGATCCATTTACCTAATAATGATCCAAGATTACCCTTCTTTATGGCAGACTAGTATTCCACTGTATACAAACATCACATTTTCTTTATATATTCATCTGTTGATGGGCATATGGACTGTTTCCAAGCTTTAGCTATGATAAATTGTGCTGTTATAACTGTGGGTATGCATTGTATCACTGTATGATGCTTTTAACTCCTTCAGAAAGATACATAGAAGGGGAACAGCTGGATCAAAAGGAACCTCTACTTTTAGTTTTTTGAGGAATTGCCGTGCTGATTTCCTTATTAATTGTACCAACTTATACTCCCAATAGTGGAGAAAGATTTCCTACAGCCCTGCCAGCATTTCTTATGGATTGATTTTTTGATGATGGCCATTCTTTCTGGAGCAGGATTGAATCTCAGTGCTGTTTTAATTTTCATTTCTCAAATGACAAGTGATGTATTGAGTGTTGTTTCATATATTTCCTTTCTGTTTGTACTTCTCCATTAGAGAAATGTCTACTCATCTCAGATGCGTATTTTTGGATTGAATCTTTAAATTTGGGGAATCAGATTTGGTTTTAGTTCTCTATATATTCCAGATGTTATTTCTCTGTCTGAGGAATAGCTGATAAAAAAAATATTTTTTCCCATTTTGTGGGTTGACTCTTCACTCTGTTGGTGGTTTCTCTTGCTGTGCAAAAGCTTTTTAATTTGACATGATCCCTGTTGTTGATTTTTTGTATTTCCTGTGTGATTGGGGTTTTGATCGTAAAGTTTTTACCTAAACCTATATCTTCAAGAGTTTTACCTATTCTGTCTTCCAGCAAATTTAATCCTTCTGTTTTCATATTTAGATTTTTGATCCACTTCAACTGTTCATTCCAATTTTAATGTATGGTGAGAGATATGGGTCTAGGTTCACTTTTCTTCATGTGGAAAGCCAGCATTCCCAGCACCACTTATCAAAGAGGCTTTCTTTCTTCCAGTAAAGGTGTTAGGCCCCTTTGAAAGACAGATCTTTGAGGAGCACAGAGAAACAAGGAAGGAGGAGGAGTGAGCTGGAAGCTGGCATAAAAGGTATAGACAACCACCACAGGAGATAAATGTAGCACTATAGTAAGGAAATGGTGGCAGAATGTTCCAGGGCAATGTCAGTTCCAGGCATATTTTAGCAATAAATAGTAGGAGAGTTACAAAATGAAAGACAGAATCCTGCAATATTTGATGTATAACAGTTAGAGAGCCATACATTTTTTAAATATAAGCAAAAGTGTATAGATTTATACGTTCACCACTTTTTACCCCAACATAATGTAACTTTTTCTGCACCTTGATTTTCTCACTTAATCTACACTAAAGATCACGCTAGTATAATCTCTGAAGATTTTCCTCATTTCTTTATTAAAGCATCACAGTAGGATATACCATAGTTTATGTTACTGAGCAACCTTTAGGTTGTTTCCAGTGCTTTTTACAAACAGTGCTAATATTAATAGCTGGTGCACTTTGTATTTTTGCCATTTCATCTTTGAGAAAGAGTTCTAGAAGTGGGTTTGCTGAGTCAACTATATGCACTTTTGCTGGGTACTGCCAACTTCCCTTCTACAGATGTTATGGGATTTTGCATTTGCATTAACTGCAAAGGCCAAGTACACATAATGCTATGTTGAAGAAGAAGGTAGGGATGTGATATATTTCCAGCCTGATGCTTCTACTTTCTGTTAAAATAGAAAACAAAGTCATTGGTGTAGGAGGCAGGTGTGAGTTGTGTCTTGAGGGAGGCAAGGAAGTTTTAGAATAGTTGCAGAGGCAACTGAGCAACAATTAGCATAAGACCATTCAGTAATGGTAAGGGCTCAGAAAAGACTCTGGTCTTTGAGTTTCTCCTAGGAGCAGTTGCCATAGTAGGATGTTTTTTCCAGTACGGTCCATGGTTCAAGTATAAGACAAAAAAGAGAAGTGGTTGGATTAATCTGTGGCCAGGAGGAGTGACAGTTGGAGAAGAAAGCAATGAAAATCAAAAACATTGGCATGCAATGCATTCTGGATGACCTGAAGGAGGAAATGAAACTAAATCGCCCCAAATAGAAAACAGTTCGGGACAAAAGACCATGCTAAAAGGGTCAAAGGTAGATGCCATAGAGTCATAGAAAAGTAAAAGGAATATAAGATTGTGATTATAGACTGGAATTTTAGAATTTGTGATCTCAGGCATTCACTTGTGCCAAATGAGATAGCAAGATTCTGATGGGACAGTGTAAGTAGATAGATAAATTGGAAGAGAAAGAAAGTTAAGAAAGTTAAGAAGCTTAGAGACAAAAACATTAGAAGGATAGGTTACATAGACATTGATGTCGCTTGTGATTAGGAGTGGTGTTGGCCAAATTATTTAATAGTTCCAGAAAATGTCTATTATTTCACTCTGATGGGCATATTGCTTAACATACAGCTGACATTATAAAATGAATGTAAAATAAACAGCTGGATGAATAAGCCAATTAACTGTAGCAAAGTCTTATTCAGATTTTGGGATACCTGAAGCTGGTATTTTATTTTGTAAAAAGGTTTGTTTAGCTCATAAATTCAAAAACCTGGTACTGGTTCTGGTGAGGGCCCCATGCCACATTATATCATGGCAGATGGCACTGTGGTAGGAGCACTGCCATACTGGGAACCGAGCTTCCAACACACACACCCTAGTTGGACAAACCACATCTCACCCTGGTGTATACCTCGGGGATACTAGTGATATTCACTTGTAGTAGTTGAGATAATCTTAGTGACTTGTTCTGACTTGGTCTCTGAAAGCTAACTAGTAAGAAAAATCAGAATATTTCTGTTCTGATATTTTTTTCCTTCATCTGTGAAAAAATAAGTAGTAGAAAGAAGTCTAAAACAATGAGTTGCAAAATCAGCACTTGGTCTCGGTGTCACTGCTCACGCTAAAGGTGGTTGTAGATAACTTCTTCATTTGCTCCTAATACTAAAGTTTGTGTTTCTGTGATTAAGTAACTTGCTATAACTCAGACAGGTAAAAAGTCAGATCCTGGAATGGTGGCACATGACTGTGATCCCAGTACTCAGAAGGCCGAGGTAGGAAGATTGTGAGTTTGAGGCCAGCCTGGGCTAAACAGTGAGGCCTTATCCCAGAGAGGAGAGGATAGAGAGAGGGTAGAAGGAGAGGGAGAGGAAGAGGGAAAGATAGAGACAAAGACAGAGACAGAGACAGAGACAGAGAGAAAAGAAAGTTAAAATTCTGATTATATTTGCCCATCCAGTCTGAAATTCTTTGTTTTAAAATTGTTTTGATGCTGGACACGGTAGTCCATGCCTGTATTCTCAGCTACTTCAGAGGCGGAGGCAGGAGGATTATTTAAGCTCAGACCAACCTCAGCAGCATAGTGAGAGCCCATCTTAAAAAAAAAATTGTTTTGAAGGCAATCACTGAAACTCTTGAGCTGACCTCTAAAGATGCTTATAGGAAGTCATGCCAGTTCCTTGCCATAGAAGAAGATTAAAGATAATAAAAATACTTCTGAAATACTTCTTGACCCTAAATCAAAGTTTGTCTCTGAGAAGATAGTCTTCCTCATGGAAGCCAGGCATCTAAGACTCATGGTCAGTTTAATAATGTATTAATTTGCCTTTCTACTTATGCAGGATTTAGAGGGAAAAAATATATATTTTTTTAGCAAAAATTTAATTTTAAATAGTACTTGGATAGATAAGACACAGCTCTTTCGCTTTGGTGAGATTGCATACTAACAAGATGAAAATTAAATTATCTTAGCTTGTTGCTTCTACTTAGCTTTGGTAAAGCAATTTTCATCATTACTCCCATAGTGCTTAATATACACTTATCCTCAAAAATTTATCACTTCATATTTTAAACTTTTACTTTAATGCCCTCCTTTTTCTCTATTTCTCTTCTACCTCCTCTACTCTTTTTTTTCCTGCCTCTTTTCTTCTCAATACAGCATGACAGAGACAGAAACCTTGTCTTATTCACTTTTATAGTCCATGTACTTTATATACAATAGGTGTGTGTGTTGATGGATGGATGGATGGATGGGTGGATGGATGGCAAATAGCTATAACTGAATTCTTCCACAAGATCAGGAGACACATTCATGATCATCTTTTAGCCTTGTAACACACTTGCCAAATATTACCCTCATTTTCAATGGGTTTCTGACTTCTAATTATCGAATTGTTTAAAGAACCAGTCTTTTAAAGTTTCTCAGACTCCCATAGAAACTAAGCTTGACTTCTGAAAGTGAAGATAATTAAATATATTTAAAGCTCACTTCAGGCTGATGAAATGCTCTTATAGACTGAACTAGCAATTTACCAAAGATTCTCTCCTGTCCTTCCCATGTCCTACCCCTACGATGTCCCCAGTTCACAGGATCTCATGTTCTTGTTCTCTACTTCACTGCGGCCATTCCGATGAACTTAAGACGTGGAAATGTAATTGCAAGAAAAAAAGACTCTTAGTGAAATATTTATATGCTAAACTTAAAAGAGGCTTAAGAAGTTTAACAGTGGGAAGCATTTATAAGAAAACGTTTGGAAAAATAAGAATGGAGGCCCATATGCAGAGTGGAGGGGCTGCTCCATGCAGTAGCCTGCAGTCCTCTGTTATGGATATTCGCTTCTGTTTCCCCAAGAACATAAGTATTGCAGTGCTACTGAGTGTCCATTGTGGAACAAAACATTTAATTTAAACTTCTGTCTGTGTGTGTGCACATGTGTGTACGTGCGTGCATGTGTGTGTAGCCGGATGTCTGTGTATCTGTGTATATATATACCTGTGTGTGGCAAGTTTGCTTCTACCTGAAGAGCTGTGCCCCTAGACAGGTGCCTGAGTCTGACCCAACAGCATAACTTTAACCCTGTACCACCAAAAATATTGAAAAGAGTGATTATTCAGCCAAATCCACCAGACTCTCAGGAATAGCTGTCAGATCTTTTGGCTGCAGGTAAAGGAATATGAAGGAGTATGGGATCTGATCTGGCCACCATTTACAGTAGGAATAATTCCACGCCAAATTCATAAAGTTTCCCCTAAAACAAATCCTTCTTACCATCATTTGAAATAAGCCACTATTCTATTTTCTCACTTCTTCCTTTCAACTCTTTGGTTAAGTTGTCCAGCAGTCCTGAACCTGCTATTTGCCTTCTAAATAAATACCTTAGCCTTCATTTCTGGATGTAAGCTATTGGCTGTGAAGACAGGAGACCTTAGGAGAGGGGCAGAAAATACAAAGCAAAATGAGAACTTGGCATTGTGCCTTTTGCTTTTTCCTTTGCACCAGAAGAGGAAGGAGAAGTAGAAGAAGAAGGAGGAGGAGTAGGAGGAGGAAAAGAAGGAGGAGGAGGAGAAGGAGAAGGGGAAGAGGAAGAAGAAGAAGAAGAAGAAAAAAAAGAAAGAAGAAGAAGAAGAAGAAGAAGAAGAAGAAGAAGAAGAACAAGAAGAAGAAGAAGGAGAAGAAGAAAGAGGAAGAGGAGGAGGAAGAGGAGGAGGAAGAGGAGGAGGAAGAGGAGGAGGAAGAGGAGGAGGAGGAAGAGGAGGAGAAAAAGACTTAATTTCTTTTACAGTTTTTCAGCTAAATCTCCTATTTTAAGAAGTCAATGAATCTTTAGCTTTTTATTCCCCTATGCATCTTATGACTATAGGTAACACTTAAAACATTTCCAGAAGAGATTTGGTTTAATTTTATTAATCCTAGGATTAGGTCAGGTTAAACAGGATCATTTACAACTTAGGAAAATTATGTTTCCATGTGTTTACAACCAAATATTCAATTTCAAAGATACTCTATAAAATTCAAATCTATACAGTGAAAGAAAACTGCTTTGGGAATTTCATATAAAAATCATTTCCTCTCTTAGAGTAGAAGTTGGTTTGCAAATTAATGAGGTGGAGCCCAAGTAGAGAACTGCACTGTAAGAGAGTGACTCACAATGTTTTGACTTTTTAAAATATATCTTTCCCGACAGCAGCCACTGCCTTGTCATTTGATTGCTTTCTAATTAATGTTAAGTTTTCCTTTATAAATATCACACTTTTTCCACCAGAGCTACCGTTTGTGACCTCATATTACCTGTCCTTGCAGGATGCACAAGACAATTATAATCATGCATTCTATAGTTTAAAAGATATATTTTCTACTAGATATATATAGAGATATATAGATATATAGATATATAGATATATAGATATATAGATATATAGATATATAGATATATAGATATATAGATATATAGATATATAGATATATAGATATATAGATATATAGATATATAGATATATAGATATATAGATATATAGATATATATTCTAACCCTAGCTGTGGTACAGTCTGCACTGCCATAAGAATGTTGCCATTAATAGCAGACAAGCAAATCAATGTTTGTTTGGAAGTAAAAATAGGTACTTGCTGGTAAGTATGTTTTCCTTGCTACTTTTATTTACAAAGAATTAACCAACCATGAAGTATCCTTAATAAATAAAACCAAGTTGCAACCTTCAAAAACTATTTTAAAGTATATTTTTTTAAAAAACCTGTACGTTACAGAGTAGAAGATAGAATAAGCACTCAAAGTCAATCCAAGGTGTGTGAAATGCCTAGCAGGGAAGACCCTGCTTCAAGGCCCTGTCTGGAGTCTTCATGCAGCCTAAAAGAATTTTACCTGGAAAAACACAAAGACATTTCGATCTCTCAGCACGAAAGTGTTTGCAAATAGAAACCAAAGCTTTGTTTAAAAAGATCTTAAGTCAGGCTGTTACCAGCATTTTGAAGTGCAATCCGTTGCTTCGGGAGTCCCAGCAGACTAAGACCAATGCAGTCATCCATCCCAAAATACCAGTCAAGGAGACAAACCTCAGCAAAAGGCATGAAGAAGGGTGTAATCAGCGTGAACACACAGGAAACACAGATAGAGAGGTTCAGGATCTGTCTGCAAGGGGCTGCAGGGATATCTGAGATTTTATAGAAAAGGGGCACAAAGGCCAGGGTTGGGGGTCTGGGTAGCTGGCAGAACAGGCAGTCCTGGTAGAATGCAGGTCTTGGTGATGTCTCAGGGCAGTTCTGGGAAGTGGTTGCAGAAAAGTCTTTATGGCTTGAGGATGGAATGCAGTTTCCATGAAATGATTGCTCCTGCTTGGCAGGGGAAGCCTTGCTTCCACTGTGGGGTAATTCCTCCCACTTAGGGGTAGGTGATCTCATCACTGGGTGATCTGCCTGTGGGTTTTGCTTTTTCCTAGAAACCTGGATAAGCACAGGTTTAAGATAAAGACTAGAGACTTCTAGGCACCATCCTAGGTGGTCTGGAAGATTAATGACCTCTTCCAGACCACCTAGGATGGCAATTGAGTATTCCTGCAAATCTTGAAAATGTCTTGGTTATTTTTATCTTGATGTCCTCAGTCCTGAAGGAAGATGAGACTGGGTAGGTAAATTTAGGACAAAGAAACCTTGTATTACCAATTTTTAGGCAGAAATTCCTTAACTGATTAACATGCCTACCTGCAGAATTCAGTCAGCATCTGACCCAAAGTTTTAAGATAATAAAGCAGATAACAAAAATGAAGGTAGAGATAATACATTTCATCCTGCTTTTTCTTATACATTGGGCTTTACAGATCTAGCCTGTAAGTCTCTGTTATAAAACCATGGTAAAGGTGAGCCCCTAAAGTGTTCTCTCCCTCTCTCTCTCTCTCTTTCTCTCTCTCTCTCTTTCTCTCTCATCACTGTATTTAGTAATTTAGATTCAGAGGAGGCTGAGGCTGGCCTCCCTACTATTTGTGAACCCAATGGAGGATAAAACTTTCACCTTAGTGTCCCTTGAATGTTATATAATAAGATTTACAACTGAATTAAATAGTTCTTATATTAATATTTTGATGTATTTTCCCCTTTGTTTGCTCTAAGGAAAAAAGCTACCCTTTTCCCAGCTTCCTAAGATACAAGTAGTTGTACACCTGTCTACAGGAACTGTCATCCTCCACTTGAACAAAGGCTATTTATCTCTTCTCCTGACACATTCTGGAAACTCCGAGTCTTTGATTTACACTGCGTGCATAACTCAATTAGTCATCATTAGTCAGTGCAGGCAAAGTCTACACTGACTTTTTCATAGGTATTTTTTCCTAGCTTTTCTGATTCATTTGGTATCTATTGAGCACCTCTTCTGTTATAAACACTGAAAAGCTTTGAACAGTGAAAGAATTATGAACTTTTCCTTCTACATGTATCTAATTCCTTCATCTCAAGCATCATTTCCTTGGAGAAGCATTCTTGAACCTTAGGGCAAGACCAATTTTTTTTGGCCTATGACCTCAGTCTTTCCTTTATAGATCTAATTTCAATTGTAAATTATTGGTCATTTGATTAATTCTTGTCTCATAAACTTGAGAACAGAAACGATGTCTGAATTTGCTCACCAATGTATTCCAGTAGCCAGTACACAGTACCACTCAGTTAATTGGAAGATTGATTGGTGAGTGATGAGTGGATGGATTGATGAATGAAGCAGTTTCTTCCCTCAAGAGCTCATAGAATATTACATAGCAAAATGAGTGTCACTTGGATATACAAGGAAAATGAGACTGAAAAGGTAAATTTGGGATGAAATTATAAACAGCCTTGCCAAAGCATTTCAATGTTCTCTTATAGAAAACATGAAACTAACAGATTCAAAACAATGAGGATCATATTAGGATTTGGGGGATCTCATTGAGGTAGCAGAATAGAGGGAAGCTTGGGAATAGAAAATCCAGAAGTAGGAAGAGTAGGAATGTACTGCTGTGGTTCAGGGCCAGATGTTGAGGTTCAGACAAAGACAACAGTTGCAGAACAGCCGGAACAGAAGGGCTGAGTCATAGAATTTAAGACATTATAGCCTTGTTAGATGATTAATAAAGAGCTGTAAGAAATGCCCTTTAGAGGTTGATCTCTTTTCCCATAGGGAGAATGGGGACTAGCTTGCACAAATTCTTGACCCAGGAGACGTATACCATCATGGAATCAAAAAGCAAGTGAAGGTTTCACAAAGAGGAAAACTATCCTTGTTATGACATGTGCTTAGATGTCCCCTCAAGGCCTCATGCAAGTCATAAGTGGGGCTTTTTTAGAGTTGGCTGAAACTAGAGTATGTGATTCTGAAATTGATTCCTGGTGTGATGCTAGGCTCAAGGGCACTAGGATTAATGGTGTAAGTTCTACTCACCCTAAGTAATCTGGATGAGATGAAAGAGGCAGAAAGATACTGTTAAAGATTTCATTGCTTTTGCTGTTTGCTGCATTCAGTGAGCGCCATTTCTCTTCTGCAATACCCCTCTGCCATGTGCCACTGTGCCTTGGAACCAGCTGAATATGAACTGAAATCTCTATAAACTGTGAGCAAAGTAAACCTTTCCCCCTTTAACTTTGGGTGTCACATAGTTTGTCTAGCAATGAGAAAAAAGTATCTAAGACAATCCTTGAGTGGGGACTGAATCACATTTGGATTTAACACATGTAGTAATAGCATAAGAATGGCAAGTTGCTGTTCTTATTCCTAGTTTTTTTTTTAGAGAGCCTCAAGAAGGTTGAAATGTCAGGTTTAGCTGCAAGTACAGCCAACCAATATTTAGTAAGGTTTGATCATGTACCACATCCTGAGATTAGAAGGATTAAGTAAGAGGATATCGGTATGCCTGCTTGTCCTTCCAAAGCTTAGAAACCAATAAGTCAAACAGCAACAGATAAGCAAATGCAGCTCAGGATAGTAAGTTTTTTGACGAGAAAGGCAAGGGTACACATGAGAGCTGCACCCAGCTTGGTCCCAGAGCACATGTGGTACCAGAAGACGTGTGATCTCAATCAAATGAGAAAGAGACATTACTGAGAAAAACCATTAATGAAAGAGAAGGGGGAACCTGTCAGACTCAAGGATCCACGTGTACAAAGACTCACAGGCAAGAGAGAACATCGCATGTGATTATATAAAATGGGGAAATAGTATTGTCTGCTTCATAAGATACTGGGATAAATAAGTGAAATAATGTTTGTAGAGCATGTAGCTTCAGCAAATCTTTAGTAGTAGTAATAGTCATCATCATTGTCATCACGGTACTAAGTATAGTCAGCTATTCCAGAAACGTAGATTTGAGAACCACCACTGTAAAGATAATGGTGGGAAGAGGTGATGAAAAGAGTATAGCAAAGAACACCAGCACTGAAGCAACACATGAAGTGCATACATGCTAAAATTTGAGAAGGGTTAGGTCATCAAGAAGATGAAGACTATGAAATGTCATTGTATTCAAGGGCAAGTAAGGGTTAGTGACCCTGAGACAAGAGTTTCAAGGGAAGGGCAGGGATGAAAGCAAAATTACAGCAAGTGGAGAGGAGTTGCCCGATATGAATCGCTACTTCATGTGCACAGACTTTTTATGTAAAACAATAAAAAGTGAAGTCAGTGTATAAGAACAAAATAAAAATGTGTTTTGACGGTGGAAATGTAATTTTGCCAAAGGGCTGTGGTTCGGTGTGTAACAAAAGGGCCTTCGGGGCATAGATTTGGATGCCCCGTCCTGATGTTTTATCATGCATTGTCAGTTGCTGGCAAGGGAAAGGAAAAATAATAATTCTAAAGTCAGTTCAAAGAGAGACTTCTTCAATACACCATCCAAGCATAATGTTTTTCTTTTCTGTTCTCAAGGCTTTTTTGAAAAGGAATTGAACTCTATATAGCTTCAGTAGCAATTTTCTGCATAGCATGCATATTCACTTAAAGAATTCATTTTCCCATTTAGAACACGAAAAGATCTCTATTGAGCAGAAATTCTGATGACAGTCAGGGTCTTCTCAATGATTTGTGGGTCCTAAAAGAGCCTTGCCTTCTCCTCACCCAGAGAGAACACACAGATTTGGAATTGTCACTTATCCTTTTGTGGACATTTTATGTGATTTGTGTTAGGGCCCTTAACTACAATTCAAACAAGCTTTATTCCTACCAAACACACAGAGGCACACACGCATGAGCACACACACACACACACACACACACACACACAATTTTACCTGGTAATAGCACTGGGCAGATAAAAGGACCGAGCACCAAATGACTTGTTGCTAGACTACAGCATTCTAAACATCCCTGATCAAACTACAACCAGATCCCCAAATGAGCACTCTTCCATTGGCCAGGATTCAAAGGCAGTCGGCATCATCATGCACTGGCTTGCAGTGGGTAATTCTTACTGTAGTCTTACGTTTGAGGACTGCTGTGTTCATTCCTTTTTTGTCAAAGACTTTGCTAGAGATAGGCTGACTGGGTTCCAATCTCAGCTCTGCCACTTACTAACTATGGAGGACATACTAAATCTTTCTGTGCCTCAGTTTCCAACCTTGAGGAATGAGGACAACAGTGCTATCAGCTGTCAAGGCAGTGGAGAGAGCAGTGTGGGTTAGTGAGCGCTCTGTAATTATTCATCTATTTCCCTATCTGCAGTGATGTCTCCCTTACAATGTGCTTAAAAGCCTGGCACAAGCACAAAAGTCCATGTTACTATGTAAGTTATCTCTCTCCATTTATTTTCTAATTTTATA
Organism: Dolichotis patagonum; assembly: GCA_004027295.1. Classification (NCBI taxonomy): domain Eukaryota; kingdom Metazoa; phylum Chordata; class Mammalia; order Rodentia; family Caviidae; genus Dolichotis; species Dolichotis patagonum. Next base: position 47,933 of record PVJX010005979.1, on the reverse strand, counting down.
TCCTAATCAAACTTGCTCAGAAAAGAAGGTTTAGATCCTGAGCTGTGTCATGAAAATATATATGTGCCTTCAGAGTTGGTTCTTTTTCCATGAGTTAGTCTCTATTTACTTTGCTTTCCTCTTTTTTTAAAGTTAATTCAGTTTATTGGTACATTTTAGGTTCGCATAATGATTGCATTCAACTTTGTATGTGATATACCTTGATTCTTTTATTCTTCCCACTCCCTTATCCTCCTTCTTCTCTTCCTTACTTAAAAATGCTGTTTTCATTCTTTCCTTCTTTTCTCATTTTTTCTTTTCCCTTACTTCCTCTCCTTTCCCATCTGACTATATTCTTCCTATTTCACAGTATCTATTGTATATGTTGCTCCTTACCTACACTTTCAGTTTCTCACATTTTCTTCTTCTTTTTTTTTTAATGGAGTCTTGTTAAGTCACTAAATTGCCCAAGCTAGACTCAAATTTGTGTTTGTAACAACCCAAGCAGGTAAGCCACATCCATGTAGAAAGCAAGTTTCCTGGATTGTATTAAGTGGAAAACCACCCTGGGGAGTTCAGAAGGTGGCTTGTGGCTTCCCCCTGTGAAAATGTATGAGGTGCAGGGAATCTCACCTAACTTCAGGAAAATCTCCACTGACACCTTCATTCCTCCAATACCTATGATTCTCATGAGACAAGTCACAAAGAAGATGTACATAAGCCCTGTGGTAACCTAATTGCCTCAGTTCAAATATGTCAGAGGTAACATGATGGAGATATATATCCACTTGCACATACCTTATATACATAAAAGATACATAGAACCTATTATATTCCATGCAGTGAACTGATACTTTAGATACTAAGATATTTAATATCTATAATGTTATCATACAATAATAGTGCTACTGTTATTATCAGTTATACAGAGAAAACTGAAGCACAAAATAAATAAGCTCAAAGAAGGTTAAACAAAGACTTAGAGGCAGATCCAGGATTTGAACTTGAATAGTTTGAGGCCACCTGTTATGTGTACCATTGCTCAATAATTAACATGCAAAATGAATACCTTCATAGCCCAGAGGATGCTTAACCCAGGGCTGCATTTTATCTGCAAGGGGAAAAAATGTTTGGGAGAAAGACTCTGACCTTTTGAGCAGCCTCACTGGAAACTTATTTATTGCTATTTTTCTCAGAAATGCATCACTGATCCAACAAAGAGAAAGCTTAGCAACAAAGCTAATTTAAGTACCAAAGACTGAAAAGGGAGTTTATCTTGAAAACACCCTCCAACACTTTCAGCAACCAGTGCTGTGAAGTGAGGCCAAATTCAGAGATAAAGTGAATATAAATAAAAAGAGAATTCATTTTATATTTTCTCTTTAAAGTATACAATTTCTAAAGAAAAGATGCCTTTTATGTAACATATGTAGTTCCAGGAGAAACCTGGGCAAATTTGCAGCACAGCATGATGGAACAGAGACACCTACTGGTGAGAACAAGCCTCACTTCTAAGTCTTCAGTCGTAATTCATTTGGAGAATGCAGCGTTTCTCATTATTGTTTAATATGCACTGGATATGGACAGCATGTTGGTAAGATACAGAATCTTCCTTTGGGAGATTACATGTCAAAAAATATCGGGTGTATTCAGCTATTTATATAATAGCTGAAGCACAGGATTTCTATTCTTCCTGATTTACCAAGCTACCTATGGGATCCTGCATCAACTAAATTTGCTTGGGCAATGCAGACACCAAGTAGTATCTGGTGTCTAATGCTGGTTCCCATCCTATCATTTTAACCCAACAGCCACTGATTGAAAACCTGCACTCGAATGGTAGGTAAGACAGTGTACAACAAGTTCTCCATCTCAGAAGCAAGGAATCAGGATACTCATCATTCCTGACATTGCAGGTAGCTTTCAACAGGTGCTTCCATCTGATGTGGCCCCTGAGGAATCAAACCTGGTCTTACCAGATCAGAGGTTCTCTTTTTTTGAGACAGGGTCTTGCTTTGTAATCCAGGCTGCTTTTGAACTCACTGTGTAGTCCAGCTGGCCTTCAACTTGTGGCAAGACTAGAGGGACCAATTGTTATGTGAGAGGGAATAGCCTGGGGAAGGTGAAAATGTAGAAATAATCTTGGGAAACTATTTTCAAAACAAGAGAGCCATCCGGAGACCCTGCAAGGTATTGGGAGCCCTCTGAAATCTTGGGCATAGGAATGTTATTAATTTACTAACATGAGGGATTAATTTGAAATCACTTTCACTACCACATGCTTTGGTAGAAGGTTAAATATAATTAAATATAAAGGAAGTTTATAGACATGAACCACAGTAAATCATTAAGCTGAGAAGTAGTAAAATTGGAAAAAGTTAACAATTTAGAACATGAATAAATCAAATGAAATAAACTCATCAGTGGCTAAGAGACACTAAGAATCAAAAGGTTAAAGTTAGCACCAAATGTGCCCTCGGTGGAATGAGAAAGAATAAATACTATAATCAGTTGACTAAAAGCAGTCATTAATATGTGATATATCACCCTTATTGTAATGTTCAGATAAAAAGAAAGCCAAAAAGAGACAATATAAATGAGATGCGATTTATTTATGCTCTTCTTAAATGAACATATGGTCACTTTATTGAAAATTAGAATAAATTCTAGAGCTAAAAGCCTGATCCCTAGTCCATAAATTGATTCTATTTAAAATGACCTTCATTGACAATTGTTTGTGGCATAAATGAAGTCAAGTGTTCAGGTTTCAGTTCAAATAAAAATTGTTCTGTCAATGAGAATGAAATTCAGAGAGGAAAAAAATGATTTATACCATTTATTTAAGTGGTAAATTATTTAAAAAGTAACTGTTGTTCCAAAGCATATTTCTCCAGAAGTATCCACCTTACAATTAGTAGGCTGAGTAGATAAATATTTGTATCATACTTTAAAAGGTTCCATTACTCAAATATGTCTCCATTTCCTGGCACTGAATTTTTATTGATAAAGACAGATTCCCCTGGGTCAAGATGTAATCCACTTCTCACAGTGGTATCAGGATGATTGAACCAGAGTTGGAGGCAAAGGTAACTGAGAAGAAATTTTGGTGCAGAAGAAAAGGAAAAGGAGAAAATAATAGAAATGGCAGTGCTATGTTGTAGAGCCCTGAGCAGTTCCCAAAGGGGCTGAAAGCTTGTCCCCCAACCCACCCATGAGGGACAAGCAAGGAAGAGAAGGGAAGGGAAGGGAAGGGAAGGGAAGAAAAGAGAAGAAAAGAGAAAAGAAGAGAGGCAAAGGAAGACAGGTACATGAAAGATGTAAAAGAGAAAGAAAGAAAAAAGCTGAAAAGTAATTATAAACAAAATTCACCCAGCGGTGTTTCCCAGCCTGGCCAGAAATGCCAATATGCAATTGGGCAATTATGTTTGCATTTTCAACCTATCTAGTCATGGTTTTATAGAGAGTAAATTAGTTCCTTTCAGCCTATTTCTACTGTTTATCTGCCAATTCTGTGGCACCTGACAATATCCCAATCATATCATTAAGATGAGAACTTTAAAGCAAAAAGATCAAGCAGCATAAAAGTTGTATCTTTTGCAGCAGCACTAAGTCATTATCTGACTGTGCTTTATTCTCTGATCTGCTTAAACTTTCAGAGGCAAAAATTTACTCTTATGCAACAAGAGGAGAGGGATTGGGATGACACCATGGTTTTACCATCTATTACTGTTAACTCTTTTGTTTATATAGAAAGCTTAGATTTGTCTTCCTTACCTTATCTTAGAAATGTCCAAGGACCATAGATAGTATTCTATGGATTTGCAAATGAATAGGAATTTAGTGAGAATAACACACATTTAATGGGTATATTTTAGGTTAATATTTAGTACTAGACAAAATCCTAAAACTCTTTTTAAGGAATTCTAAGCTAGATTGTAGATAATGTGCAAAATTAACTTTATTATGTTTACTTAATTACCTAATACTATAAAATATTACTCTTATAGAAAGAAAAAGCCAACGACTCAGTATTTCCTGGTGTTCAAACATTTTCAAGTCCTAGAAGCCATTTAATGGGGTGTAACTGACCTGTAGGCCTTGTGGGTTCCAGTTTTATGTACTATCTTAACATAATGTGTTTAGTCATATCCTCTGCCTGTTTGCTGATATTGAATGTTAGTGTCTTGGCAAATATAAAACTGACCTGGCATTTAAAAGCCCTACAAGTTAAAAAGACAGAGCTATACTCAGTAGCTCTGCAAACAACAGCTGTGACCACCAACAAAATAGCATCTATTTGTGAGTAAATAGTGTGGAAAGGGCTTGTGATCACACACAGTTCTAGCACAGCGAGAAACATTTATCAGTATTATCATCTCCAAGAAAGATATCCATGTGCTTTCTGTATATAAATGTGTTATTTGTATGTATACATATGTTATACCATCAGAGTAAGGGTCTGCTGTGAACATTTTTCACTTAACCTTTTAGGCATCTTCAGCACTCCTTAGCAGGACAGCTCCCTCTGGTTTGTTCCAAGGGTGGGGATCCCGTAGCTCAGTCCACTAAATCTTTCAGTTCTCTCAGCTGTGACTTGTAAGGCACATTTAAATAATCCCAGGCCTATTTTTAAACTATTTTTTAAAACACATGACAGTGTGATTCCCACTCTGGAGATCAAGAAAAAGAAAAACTGAGCAAAGCGGTAGCTTTCTTAAACAGGGCTTGTTTCAAAACAGTTGCGTACCACACAGATCACAGACGCTGTAAAAAGACTATCCTTCCCAGCACTGGAGAGAAATGGATGTGTGATATCCTTCAGACACGACTTCCACCTCCCTTCTGCAGTTAGCTTGTCAGTTGTTGACCTGTGCATGGTCACCCTGTCACAGCTGCCAGCCATATTTCATTTCCTGTAGGTCGACAACTGACAGACTGATTGCATTTGACCAGACGAGGGTCCCCAGCTTGACATTTCAGAAATATTTTAAGCTTCTGCTTAAAAAGTAAGTAATTCAAATATGAAATATTTATCCTATATATGAAAATCATCTGGACATTATGATACACTCAGTAGACTACATATTTTGATGGCTGAATTTTGCCTTACTAAAAGGATGATTATAGACATGCCTTCATTGGTGAAAATTACCCATAAGGTACCCTTGATCTTAGCTCTACTCCCGAAGAGTAGCTGTCTCATGACTGAGTAATGAAAACTAGGATTTAAACTCAAAACATAATCTATTAACTAAGAGTATCATTTAATCTCAACTAGTTAAGTAATATATAACTCTCATATGATCAGTAAACAATCAAAATTTCAGTCTTTTATTTTAAGCCAATTCCTCAAGTTGGTTCAAAAACTCACATATTTAGAAACCAATATTAATCAATGACCTATAAATAATGTTTACTTCCCTTAAATCATGAATGATTTAATCAGAAGTTTAATAAGAATGCCCTCATATAACAGTACTGATAAAATATAATTTAATATGTGGAATTTCCATATAGCAATGGTTTAAGTACTAAATAGCTTTGTGATGATTAATGAAAATTCATCACTCCTGGGGCTTGGGATTTAGCTCAGCGGCTTAAGCGCCTGCCTGGCAAGTGTGAGGTCATGAGTTCAATCCCCGGTACCAAAAAAAAAGAAAAGAAAAGAAAATTCATCACTCCAACTATATCCTAGGAAATGACATGAAGTAAACTACTTAAGTTTATTAAAATCCTAATAGTGACAAAAATATGAAAAAGCAGAAATAAAAGGACAGAAGCCTCAATCTCAGAACTACGAAAATGCAAAATGTAACTATAACGAAGTATACACAGTCACACACCATGTGATATTTTGATCAACAATAGACCACATATATACTGGTGGTCCCATAAGACTACATTGTCTAGTAACATTGTAGCCTTCTTAGTTTGATGTAAGTATGATGTTCCCACAATTCCAATATCACCTGGTGTTACAGTCCTCAGAACTTGACCTGTTGTTAATCTACATGTGACTGCATATGTAGATATGTCCTAAACCAAAGTTTTGTCAAAAGAATGAGTTCTGTCGTTCAGGAGGGAATGTAGAAAGTAGTCTGCTTTCTCTCCCATTGGCAGAAATTATTCAAAGTTGTACTTGGGAAACATTAGACCTATGTAACTTTTATGTGAAGCATCCAATATGATAATCATAATTTTAACACTATGTTAGTTGTTATTATATGGAATCTGAATATGAGCCAGTATAAACATCTAAACATGAACAATTTAAAGAACACTATTTACTCTTCCTGAAAGTTTCTGTTCTAATCACATCTATTCTATTTCACTTTTTTAAAAATGCTGATTATAATTCTCAAGTTCAGGTAAGATTTACCAATAGAGGTCCCTACTCAGTTTGAAAAATAATGACATTCTACACATGTTTTGGGAGGACTTGATTTTACTAAAGCCTGCATAGCAGTGAAAGTAGAAACTATAGCACCCTTGTGATGCTTTTGACATAAAAACTAGTTTATCTGTAGACAGCAGCATGATGATTCCTCACACTTTTAACTTACAAACCACCGCTATAGGATGTGCGTTAAAGCTGGGTTTTTATATTTCCTAATGTGAAAAAAATTTTTCTTGTTGCTATCATAAACTCTTTTAGTCTGTTATTTAGTAGTATTTCCTTATTTATTTTTGTCTTGCATCCTCCACTGGTACAAGTGACTTTTACAGCTTCTGGGCCCACATGTTTTAACTTGTCCTGAGCTGTTACTTAGAATTCAGGTGTTAATTACGTACTTAACAAATCCTAGCTATTTACTCCTAACAGTAAACCAACTTAATTTTTCCTAATTAACACTGTGTTTACCTACTGTCTAGGGTTCCAACACACTACAGCTTTTCCAGTGACCATTAAATTTACTTTTGAAATGAACATATAAGAAGGCTTCTATTCTTATTCTTATTCTCTATCTTTCATTAAAGATCAGACCCTTTCATTAAATAATATACCCAAACTGTATTCATTTCCTCAAGCTGTTATAAAAAACAATCTATCACAAATATGTAGCCCAAAATAACCGAGAAATGTATTCTCTCACAGTTAAGGAGGCTAGAAACCTGATCAAGCTGTCAGCAGGGCCTTGCTCCCTCTGAAAATGCAAGGCTCCTCCTTTGCCTCTTCCAGCTTCTAGAGGTTGCTTGCTGCTGCCCCGTTCCATTTTCTGCCTGTGTTGCCCTACAAACATTTTTCTTCTGTGTCTCTCATGGCCTTCCAGAAGCAAACATCAGACACTGGGTGAAGACCCCCTCTAATGTAATGCAAACCTAACTGATTACATCAGCAAAGACCCTATTTCCAAACAACATCACATTCTTTGTTCTGGGTGTACATGAATTTTGGAGAAACACTATTTTTCTTAGTCCACACAGAAATTCATTTCTACAGTCCTGCAGGCTAAGAAGTCCAAGATTATAGTGCCAGCAGACTCTGTATCTGGTCCTGTCTGCTTCAATGTGCCTGATCACATGGTAGAAGCTTCAACCTCTTTTATAAGGCCACTAAGTCCATTGATGAGTGCAGACCCCCATATGACATGTAACCATTTCCTCGTTATATTATTGCATTGTGTTTTCAGTTTGGAAAACCATGTTCAGATCATAACACTCTTTAACGCAATGTGCTGGGTTTGCAAAGAGACCTTATATTTATTTCCACCAAACTTACTGAAGTCAGTCAGTTTATTTCCACCAAACTTACTGAAATCAGTCAGTGATATTCACAGAAATGGTGAATTCATTACATAAGAAAGAATGCACTAATATCAAACAGGAAATCGTATAAGAAAGTTCTTCTAACCCTAACATTACAGACTAGTATTTTTATTCAAACTCTATAGCACATGTAAAAAATGCATTTAATTATCATAAAAATATTGGCATTTATGTAAGAATACCAATACTACCTCCCATGCATTACCCAATTTCATCACTACAACATTATAATGTAAATGAAATTATAATACTTAGCCCCCATATGTAGATGGGAAAACAGGCTTCATGTCTCGACTCAGATAATGCAATTAACTCAGTAATGGAATACAAGGATGTGGGTCAAGGCACCTGACTCAAAATTCATTATTTTTTCCTCTGCCAGCTTGTATTATATTATGTGAAATTGTTTAAAGCCATAGCTGTCAACCACAGGCTGGGAGAAAAGAGCAAGGTGGAATTAGAGATCACCTCAGCATCATCTGTAGGACTTTTCTTTTAAGTAACTGCATGCATCCACCCCAGAACCTCTGACCAATGTTTAAAAGCCCCAAAACCTAATTATTTACCCCTCTACCCAGAACTGAGACCAACTTGTTAAAAGTGTGTGGAAGAGCCTCCAATTCTGACATTTTTTTTCTTCATGCATTTGTATGTAAGGCTAGTGCCTGTCCAACTTAAATGCACACAGAAATTACAGGGGCAATCTTACTAAAATGCAAATTCAAATTCAGTAGGCTGGAGGTTAAGCCTGAGATCCTGCATTTCTAATCTGTTCTCAGATCTTGTTTATTGGAAGACCATATTATGAGTGTCAAAGCCTTAAGTAGCCTTCATAATAGAACCTAGGATGGGGCTGGGGGTTTAGCTCAGTGGCTTAAGCGCCTGCCTGGCAAGCGCAAGGTCATGAGTTCGATCCCCGGTATCCAAAAAAAAAAAAAAAAAATAGGACCTAGGATGAGTCTATGTAATTGTAGAAAATATCCACATCATACATCTGTATAAACAGGATGCCTCTGCCCAATGAACACCTCCTCGGTCCCCACCAAGTACAAAAGCACCAGCCCTCATTCAAATCATGAGTTGCCACTTATTGCCACCAAACAAGCCAAAGAGGATTGTGTGAAAAGGCCTTATCTGTGATGCTAAGCTTTATGCAGAAAAGGACACTGGTCTTTCTTGCCTCAGAAGCATCCCTGAAGTACTCTTGTTCATGGGACCCTGGGACAGCACAGAAGCTTCTCGTAACAGCAAATGAAAAGGGAATCAGGCAAGTTTCCTGCAGTCCCAGCTAGAGCTGGCTCTCATCTCACTTTTCTCTTGGCGCTGCTACACCATTTCAGCATGATCCTCTCGTGTTTTCTGTTTTCTGGCCTCCTGTCATGTGGTCTTAATGACGCTGACCCCCAAAAGTACTTTTCAGAAGAGATTTGCTGCAGAGATTCATTGCAAGGAAAAATGATTGCATTAAGCCTTTTGTTTTCCCTTTCTCTGAAGCTACCGGGACGTGGTCTTGAGATATGGGGATAATGATGGAAATAAATCCTTGCAATGCCCAGTTAATGGTGATTGATGAGTTGATGAGGCTGACTAGGTATCCAGGGAACAAAGCCAGTTCCTAATGGCACTTTAATTCTGGAAATTTAGAAGACTTCCTTGCAGAAATTGGAAGACAGAATGGGTGAGAAATAATTCAACAAATGAGACTGCATTCAGGGAACAGCAAGTATAAATAGGACTTTAAACTAGTCTTTCCCTGGGTGATTTCAGAATGTGCACTTAAGATAAAATTTTGTAAAAGAAAACAGTTCTGGAAAATTAGATAGTATGCATGGTGTCTTATAACTTATTCATGTGGCAATACACTGTTGTTCAACTCTGAGAGAAATTTCTCTATTTCAAGGTCTGAAGCTCTGATTAAATCTTTTTTAATATGAGAAAATATTATTTCCCAAGACAAATGAAGATTTAGATCAAGGTCCACTCCGACTCTTCTATTCCTAAGGTAATAATCAATGTTTGTCAGAGCAACTCGGACTTCTAATACCTTAGTCATAAACATGGCAGAGTCCTAGGCTCCTCATCTCCATAAGTAAGGTTGAAATTTCACCTCATAAATATTTTTTAGCCTGTTCCCCGCCCCCCACCCCTGCATGCACACACACCATTGTCCCCTTTGCTACGGTCACAGCAGCAGTAACAGTCTCGCTCCTTGTCTTCGGGCCCACTGCCTCCAATTCAGTCTCATGCCTCACAACCAGGGATCTTTATAAGATGCAAATTCAAACACACCATTGCCTTGCTTGCCATCTTCCCTTGGCTTTTCTCCTTACATCAGCCACTTCAACCTTTGGCAAGCAACAGAATCCCCTGGAGAACTTGTGAACATATGCACCTCAGTGCCTCTTTACAGTTTTGACCAGAAGGTATGGAGTAGGATTTGGGAGCTGGCCTTTGTAACCACTTACCACATAATATCAATGGTACTGATTTGATGTTGCTGGTCTGGGGCCCACACTTGGAGAAAAACTGGTCTATAGAAGGAAGCCCACCAAACTCCTCTTCATCACATCTAATACTCTCCAAAGATTGTCCATTGCTTAACTCCTCAGAAGTACCCTGCTCGACTTTCCCCAACACCTCTGCCTATATCCAACCACAACACACAACTCAGTTCCCGAGAGTCAAGGCTGTCAAAGTTGGTTGTATAAGTTGTGCACTGCACATATGAAAGCACCACTCCCATTATAATACTCTGAATGGTACCCTCGAGAGCTGATCAGTACAAGCCTAAAGCCTTATAGGTAGCACCCTTGAAATCACCATGAACCCTTCCATTCTGGGCCTCTTCATGGCTGCGCTCGGTCACAAAAAATGACTTGGATTTTCTGAGGAAACCTCAAAGCCCTCACCCCCTCACCCAACCTCTTCTCTCAATGTACTTTATCCCATTTTCTGAGTGGAAATCTTTACCTCTCCTTTAAGGCTTCTCTCTCAAAAAGATGCTTTATGATTAGAAATGTTCCTTAATTGAGGAAAACATGTTTGTGACAGAAAAAGGAAGATTGTTACAGAATCTGGATAAAGCTGTAAATAGTCTAGTGTTCTAAATGCTGCCTAAAATCTGTTTTTTCTCCCTCAGGATTTCTTGAATTATCTTTTGAAGAACTAGAAATCTAACTGGGAGAAAAGTAAGGGAGGCTTCTGTTCATTTTTTTTATTTTGCTTTAATTCTCCAAATATCTAAGATGCTTTATTTATATGCACATGGTTTAACAAATTGCATTTGCAAATATGTTTATGAAATGGAATGTGAAACACTCAAGTCTGCACATGTATGAAGCCTGTCACTTTCCTGTGATGGGTTTCCTGTTCCTTTTGATTATATGGAACCATGATAGATAGGTAGATAGATTTTTAATGGATAACCTACACTTTTAATTCTTAGTGCCTTAACTTTTTTTCATAGATCTTTGTAAGAAACTATCACTTCATTACTGGTTGGATTAACTGCAGATTCCAAATTACAGTCAACAAAATAAGTGATACAGAGTGAATAGCACATTTTTTAAAGAAAACATCTGTGAAGGTAAAACCCAAAGCCAATGTACAGTTAAAAGCAGGTTAAAAGCAGAATAAGAATTTAAAGAAGAGAGGGAGAGAGAAACAATCTGTTCTATGTAATGAAAAAAGGATTAATAAAAAGTATAGTTTAAAACTAGGAAAGATTATGTTGCTGACTTTGTAAAGCCATTCTGTTATCTCAAAATAATAATACAAATTTCTATTTTTTTTAAATTCTACAGTTAGTTAAAACTTTTAGGCTGATTTTGGTCTATGTGGAAGCAACCAAAAATGAATCTGTTATATTTTTCTTTCATGGTTAGAAAATATTAAATTTCTTCAAGGTGGATTCTTATATTCTCCAATTCTATAGACCTCTTCCTCTTTTAATGGTTATTAATTTATTCAAAATAGATTTGTAATGCTGGGCAGGGTGACCACAGGCCTGTAATCCCAGGATTTGGGAGGCTGAGGTAGGAGGATTGCTGTGAGTTCAAGGTCAGCCTGTCTCAAAAAAAAGGAAAAGAAAGGAAAAGGAAAAAGAAAAGAAAAGAGAAAATGTCTTACTGGCTTCCATAATTCTAAAATCTTATTTGAAAAACAAAACTGTGCCATGTGAAAATGTCATGTGCCAATTCAAGGGGGTTTTAACAGACCACAGCTAAATCTCTGGCTAACTTCAGCTCAAGGAGGAAAGGACAGAGAAACTTACCAGAAAGCACTATTAGAGGCAGAAACCAGCGCTCTCCAAAGCATGTGTTGTTCCTCCTTCCAGAGGAGGATCTGTATTGTGAATGTAATTCCATCCCAGCAACTTTTCATCTCCAAGTGTCTTGGTTAAAACTTCCCTGTTTTCAGCACAAGAAAATCTGAGCATCATTTTCCCCTGCATCAGTAGGTCAAGGATAAGGTCTCCTGATCAGATACAGAATACCTCACTAAATATTAATTTTGGATAAACAACAAATACTTTTTAGTATATCTCCCACAAATATTTGATTCCAACTTAACTAGGCATCCTATTTTTCTCCTTTCTTAAATCTGGTTACCCTGCAAAATGCACCTCTCTGAGTACAAGCGAGGCTGCAGTGGGGTCTTTCTGAGTCCAAGCCCGCGCAACAGCGTCCACGCACCTCTTGTATATGGTGAGTGCAGGAAATAAATGCTGAAAGTGAACATTTCTCTTGATTTTTGATTTTGCTTCAGCTAAGTGGAAGAGGAGGCATCTTGGGTGATTGCAGCTATTGGGAAAAGTCTAACTCAGGCCATTCCTAGTTCATTTTCACCAAGGGATTGAAAGCCTGTGGTTTTGGCTCTTGTAATTATACAGTCTGCTTGAATTTGCTCCTTTTGTAGGTTATTGAAAGAACTATAGCCTAACAGGAATTAATATATGATTAGGGAAGTTCTCAAATAAGTAAAATAATTAACAAAACAATATGATTCACAAATGCCATCATACATTTTGTTTTATTTGCCCTCAAAGCAAATATATATTTTCCATATTTTCTATATGGGACTTCTGAGTCCCAGAAAAGCCAATTATTGTGTCCCAGGTCACAAATGTAACAAAGTATGTTAAATTTGGGTTCAAACTCAGACCTTTTGACTCTGACTCTTACATTTCTACTCACCCCCTTCCCTTAGTTTCTTTATGAATAAAATGAAAAAGAAAATATTCTCATATTTCTTCCAGCTTAATTTTTACATTCTACAAATGCGAAACTCCCCAGTTAAATGAAAATGTGTTCACAGGGTGCAGGCCGCTCATTCTCTATTTGCGCCTTTTTCCCCAAGTGGTACCATTCACACATCCAAGAGAAGAGGCTAAACGCTTGTGTTGTGCTCTCCTTGAAGGAAGCTAAGCAGTGTACAAAAGAAAGCCCTGGCCCCTGCCCACGGGTAGAGGAAGTGGTATCTGTGTTCTGCTGAGCCTGGCCCTTCTCCATTTTTACTCTGGGGCTCCTGAAGTCTTCTCTGAAGACCAGATACCAGGGAAGGGAGGACCTAACATGGAAGTGGATGTAAGAGTCAGTACCCCACTGCCCTGTACTCCTTTCTTTGCAGAGTAAATAGGAATCACGTTAAAGTTTCCTTCATTAGCCTTCATCTATTGACACTGCTCCTAAAATACAGCAATGTGTCACAAGTAATGAAAGGCTATTTCAGAAGATACCAAGAAAAATCAAAATTACTATTTTAGTATCTATAGTCATAAGATAAGCCAAAATTCCTCCCAAATAATTGATTTTGTGTGTGAAAATAAGACAGAAATTACCCACTAGCATGTGAAACTGGGTCACATTTCATGTTCCACTTCTCCTACCTGGAAGTCATTTTGGAGACAAATGGCCGACATCAACCTGCCCATCAGTTTATTCAGTAACTCCACAAACTGGGCAAGAATTTAATTCTTTAGTCTCTGTTATCCCCCAAACCAAAGTAATTGTTAAAACTGAATCTTACAGAGATGCATATTCTTGGAACTTGGTGGTGTGGTATTTATTACATAAAGGGTCTTGCTGCATAGCAGATGGGCTGAGAATGCACAAGCAAGGAGCCTCTTCTGTTCCTGGAGAGCCAAAGGGACATTTGGGAGAAGAAAGGACTAACGACCAACCGGTAGCTCAGCTTAGAAAGGAGAGCACCATGCGGGTCGAGTAATACAAGAAACTAGAACTAAAAAAAAAAATGATAGATGGTTCTTCCTTTGGTGGAAAGCAAAGGAGTTACTTTCAAATTTGCTACATCCAAAAATCCTCTGGAAAACAGCTAGAAATAAGAGATAGGTGAATGAATTCACAAAATTCTAACCAACTCCTGACTCTTCGCTCAACAAGTGGGTTGGCAATGGCTTATAGGCTCAGAAATGCCAACCTACCATGTCCTTATTCTGAAAATAGAAAGTTAGTCATGCTTCTAAGAATGCCTGGCATAGTGTTTTTTTGCTTTTTGGAGGTTTTTTCCTGCCAACTTAGAGAACTTAGTCCTATCCTGAAAATTCTTACCGTCATGTTTTTTCACATTGTAGTCCACTCCTGATGAGATTTGAAAATATACGGATTATACCCCACTAGGAAGATAAATCAGGGGTGCTTTGTAGCAGTTAAGAGCTTTTAATTCGCATTCCCTCACATGCTCCCCCAGCACATGCGTATGACAGGTAACAAGGTGAAGTGAAGGGGGAGGGGCAAAGGAAATGCAACTTGGAGCTTTCGGATGAGGCACAGGTTTCCATGTGTTTTTGTGGAACCTGGGATGGCAGTAACTACACAGCAGATTATAACACATCAGGCTAGAAACATTTCTCTACATTTTTATTAGTACATGTTTGTAGTACCTAATTTCTATGCGCCTTGTGTAAAGTTGGTATATCTACACAATACATCTCATCCTTATTCCTTTTATCATCCCTCCCTCCTGCTTCAATTCCCTTCCTTTTTTCTTCTTTTTTGGTACATGTTTTCTGTTTATTGTAAAATGTAAACATGTGAAAATAAGACAGAAAGAAATTGTCTGATGGTATGTGAAACTGGGTTGCTTCTCACATCACCCTTTAACCTTAGTCCAACTCTTTAGTGATATTGCCAAGCTAAATGTTTTGTTCTAAAGGAAAAATAAAGATACGTCTATCTGGGTACCTCATGCAAACAATTGCTTAGGTAAAATAAATATATCTGAAATCCCTGAAAATATGAATAGATCTGGAATTACGCTTACATGGAAGATAAATAATTTAAGTGGTTTTTATTCTATCTCAATGCTACCCAAAGATTTTCTCCAAATACATGTCCACGACTTCTGACACTTATCATACTTCACATTTTACAGGATACTTTTGTGCACGTGATCCAGTTTGATCTTTAATCTTCTGAGGCAGGTGAGGCCAATATGAGGTGCCTTATTGAGATAAGGAAAATGAAATGGGGGGGGGGGACTGGCTAGTCTGCACAGCCAGCAGAGATAGAGCCCAGTGTTTTAATTGCTTGTCCAGTGTCTGTTTCCACCACTGAATTGCCATTATCTTCAAAGGATTAAAATAAACAAATTGATACAACTGAGACAAGTCTAAGGCTGCCTTCCTTCCTCTCACAAATAACAACCAACTTGGACTATCTATTCATGTGAGTGTTGGGAGCCCTGTTCTTAAGTCCATTTGAGCCTGTGAATGTCTATATCTAAGTGAAGAACTGGGGAATCATCTGTATTATTCAAGAGGGGGAAATGTTTTATCCAGAGAGAATGTCTGTTCTCAGCAATAAGATGCTTGAAACATACATGGTGCAGTCTTTTGCAAAGCCTTCCCTTTTGAACATTGTATATTTCGAAGCAACAAAAACTTATTTCATCCTTTTGATAAAAATGTCAAAGTTATTGGTAACTTGTCCTTGGTTTGGCTTACAAATATGAATGGAATTAGTAAAATGTTTTAAGTTAGACTTAGGACCACCAAAATCTAGAGGTAAACAAATCTTGCAGATGATCTAATCCAAATCTCCAACAAGTAGGAGTGTCGAATCTCCCTTCCCTTGCCATATACAAACACAAGTCTATTTGCTAAAGCTGAGAGAAGGATTTCCACTCCTACTAGCTCTAGGAGCCAATTGTTGGAGGTGACAGAGATTCAAATCTGAGTCCGTCAAGTCTTAACGTGTGTATAATTATGACAAGTGAAGCATCACTTAGTGCCATAAGGTTTGTGGTACTAATGTCAGTATTCACATCTAGTTTGTTCTATGTCTTAGAGAAAATTTCACCTTCATTTTATTTATTGTGTTTCAAAGAAAAAAAAAACCTCTCCAATAAAACAACATACCATATCTCACCTTTGACATATATTAAATAATTTGTCTACAGTGCCATCTTTCTAGGACAACTTCAAACTTGTGGTTTTTCTTAACATGAATGTGGGATTGTTAGGGGCTTTAATGTTTATTTTTTCCTTCAGGAAGTAATCTTCTTCAAGAATAGATTCCTGGTCATTTTATGCATATACTAAATTTAATTACATTAAGAGTAACCATACTTGTTAAGTTGCAATCAGCTAGAATATAGACTGCATTAACTAATATTAATTAGTGTTTAACTTTTTTCCAAAATCAGTTGAAGAAATAAAATGGCCTACAAATCTACCTCTGATTGTGAACTCAAGAAAAACTGAAGATCTACATTAGACCTTCCATTTTGTTCTTTGTCTAGAAGGTTGAAAAATGGGAGATGGGGTGGGGTTGTGGTTCAGTAAATTTGCCTAACACACATGGAGCCTTGGGTTAGACTCCCAACCCTACAAAATTAAAGAAGACAATAATAAAATGGATTCATTTGCATTTCTGCTCATTTCTTCCCCTTTGTAGTTATAATATCAGTAAAATACATCCAAAATTATATGTGGAAAATCTTGAATGTGGGTGTTAGTTCAAAAATTATGGCAGAAATTCCAGTACTTCAATTGTTGAGAGGTATATTAGCAACAGTGTGATCTCCTAGAAAAGGCCAGCACATCCTGGTTCCCTGTGGTAAGAACATGAAAATGTATGGGATCTAACCAATGCTTCCTCCGGAATACTCACTGATAAATCCTGTAGGTGTTGCCCTCCCACTGGCCTCTGAGGAAAGAGTCACGTGAGTGTTCCTAAGTTGCCTTTAATAAACCATTTGCATCTTATCCTTGGGTTGACTTAAATGACCTTCCTGAGAGTTTCTAAGTTCAGCCTTAACAGTCATCTAGAGTAGACAAAGACAAACTTTTACTATTGTGATTCACTGCTCTGTCTTTTGAAAAAAAATTCTGAGGTATAGACAAGCAAATAGTACCTGGTTTTAAGGAAAAAATACAATACACTAGTAATAAAGCACTGTTCTTTAAATTAAGAACCATAATAATAAAATAAAATAAGAGCCATAAATCTCAGCACATTCTGAAATACACTATACTGTGATTTTTCTTTCTGGCATTTTAAAAAGAAAGATGGGAACTAAAAGAACCAGATGGGAAAACAATAAAAGTTATTTAAAAAAAAAAAAAAGGCATAAGGGCTAGGAAGGTTATCATGTGATCGAGCACTTACATAGCATTTACAAGACCACAGTGTCACCACATTACCACAAAATTAATTAATCACCACAAAATAAATTAATTAATTAATTAAGGAAGAGAAAAAGAAAAAGACAATAACCTAGAAGTAGAGAAATTTAGAGAAATAAAAAGTACAAGGATTGATACCACAGAACATGATATTTTGACCCAGGGACAGTAGAATGATACAAGACTAAATACTGCAGGGACGCACACACTTGCCCAGCAAAGCTTTACTGGGAAGAGGAGGAAATGGCTTCAGCCAAAAATCAAACTTTGGCTGACGGAAGACAGCAGTTGGTCAAGTGAGTGATCAAGTTTCTACACTCAAAGCAAAAAGAGTAGGTTTCTATTAATTTGCTGGGGTGAGCTAAAGTCTGGTGATTTCTATTAGCCAGGGGCATTGTTTTAAAAGATGTTCCTTCCTTTGATCAGTTTGGGGCCAGAACCCTCCTCCTACACTGTGGTCATGATCAACTTGTCCTAGAAGTTGCTGAATTTCCAGGAACGATATCTGTGCTATCATCCTGTGCAAAGCATCTCAGCCTTGAATTTAGTGGACTGGCAGGTGGTCGCCTTTACTCAGGAACTGCTGGCTTACTCTTACAGCTATTGTCATCACCTTGCATAAACATCCTGGTCTAATGAGAAAGTTGAAGGTCTTCCATTGCTTGCGCTGCTGAGGAAGCCCTGAGGAAGCACATGGTAGAAGTAGAAGAAGCACATGGCATCCCCTTGGGGCAACAAACAGGCCACGCTAACCCTGTATTCAGTCTTGGAAAAATATATTTTTAAGGGAATAGAATCTGATTCCAGGGTTAAGACAGTAAAGGAGACAGACAGACTCTGAAGACAGAGATACCAACCTTTATCCGATTTCAGTCACCCATGACTTGCAGGTCTAAATGCAGTCAATGTCTTCAGCAAATGTGGCCTTCAAGTCCCTGGGTAGTAACCTAGGAAACTGTTCTCAAACTCCAAGTCAGATGTAGGAAAATAACACTATATTGCCCACATGTGTGACCTCCAAAATTAGTGATGTTAGGTTGACTAAGAGCAAATGAAACTAGAGAGTTTGTTTAGGCTTTTTCTTTCTCGTAAAAATGTTTCATTTCACACAAACATCCTACTTCAAGGGGTTTTGTCAGGGTCTCCGGATGGGTCTGTTGAAACATGCCATGCTGCTAAGGGCAATAGTTTACTGCATTCAGGACTTTATTTTGTCATCTGAGCCTTTTGTCCCATCACTATTGCACTGTGGTGGTCCCTAACTGTCTTAGGAGCAAGAAATCAGAAGTCCTGATGACATAGAATAATTTTTTCACAGTCCAATTTTTACTGAACTGTGGCCAAGAGATTTAATGCCTGCCTATTAAATTGTCTATTAGATACTGATCTCTAAATAAAACAGTCACTTTCAGGATATCTTTTCAGAGCTAAACATAATAACTGAGACCAATGACACCTACCAAAGTCATAGAGAAAAGTCAGATGTAACCAATCCAGACCTAATCAAGATAAGAGAGATCTCCTACTCCACAAAGAATTTTGCATTCCAAATCAGCACAAACCTTAGTAAGCAAAACAGTGCTTCCTTGCTTTGCTCTCAAACACAGCCTTCCCATTCTGCCCCACAAATAGAACTGGGTTGACAGTGAGGAAGTCCCTTTTTGCACTCTATATTGTAAGGTTTTACAGACTTTCCATACACCTGTTCTTCCCCTTTGTCTCACTAAAGTCCTATGTCATTTTTGCCTCTAACCATAGAAGTATCTTTCATTTATTTAACATCTGCTCACTGTTTAATCTTTAAAGCAACCATTAAGTAGCTATGATTATTGCCTTCTTCTACCAGATTTGTAAACTGAGACAGTCAGGTTAACCAATTTCTCCAAGGTCACAAAGAGATCAGACTGCCTAATTCCAAAACCCAGGCACTTGATGCTCTTATTTCTTTCTGAGTTCTGCCCCTTTTCTTCCAAGACTGACATTGTGCTGCTATTTCTTCTGCCTAGAAGATCTGCCCTGCACTGAGATCACCATGGTCATTCTGCAAGCTCTTCTTTGTGAAACCTGCCTTGCCTGAAAAGTTAGTGGATACCCTCCTTTTCCAGCAAGGTGCCAGATAGGAGGCCACACATCCCGGGACAAATGTTATGCTGACTTGGACCCAATGTCAGTACTCACCACAGAGATGAGCACTGGTCTAGGGAGAAGTATTGATGTATTGAGTGCCATATTTTCTCCCTGTTTGTGTTCTACATTTGTGTTATTAGTTGGAGAATAAAACTCTCAGCGACTATGAATTCTGTCTAGCTTAGGCCCCATATAAGGCAAATCACTTAAGGAATCATAAACTAGGTGGTTAAGAGAGAAAAATTACAGATAACTAAGAAAGATGATTACTCCCCAAAAAGCTATTCCAGCCATATGGATCCCTCATCCAAATGGTGAAAACTCACACAAATGTGTCTAAGAACAATAGCTGAGGAGAGGTGAATCATTTTTTTTAATTGCTTAGTTCCTGGATTTAAATATGTATCAGTCTTTTAAGTGAAATGAACTCATAAAGAGTAAATGTATTTGTACTCATCAGAGAATTTCAGGTTGTAAAGTCACCTGCATTAAACTTTTTGAACAACTTGGAGCATTCCATATCATTTAAAAAGCCAGTGACCCATATGTCACCCAGCTGTTATACGATTAAGAGGATTTACTAACTTGACTTTCTTCTCTTTTCCAGATCTTGGCCATCGTGTCTATCTTGTTCATCGTACTTTCCACCATTGCTTTATCTCTCAACACCCTACCAGAGCTGCAGGAAATGGATGAATTCGGACAACCCAATGACAACCCCCAGCTAGCGCACGTGGAAGCTGTGTGTATCGCTTGGTTTACCATGGAGTATCTTCTGCGGTTCCTGTCCTCACCAAATAAATGGAAATTCTTTAAAGGCCCATTAAATGTCATTGACTTGCTGGCCATCTTACCATACTATGTCACCATTTTCCTCACGGAGTCCAACAAGAGTGTGCTGCAGTTCCAGAACGTGAGGCGTGTGGTCCAGATCTTCCGCATCATGCGCATCCTCAGGATCCTGAAACTCGCGAGACATTCGACAGGCCTGCAGTCCCTGGGGTTCACCCTCAGGCGGAGTTACAACGAACTGGGCCTGTTGATATTGTTTCTGGCCATGGGGATAATGATATTTTCCAGCTTGGTATTTTTTGCTGAGAAAGATGAAGATGCTACCAAGTTCACCAGTATCCCCGCATCATTCTGGTGGGCCACCATTACTATGACCACTGTGGGCTACGGTGACATTTACCCTAAAACATTGTTAGGGAAAATTGTGGGAGGCCTCTGCTGTATTGCTGGTGTTCTGGTAATTGCCCTTCCCATCCCAATTATTGTGAACAATTTTTCTGAGTTTTACAAGGAGCAGAAACGCCAGGAGAAAGCAATTAAAAGGAGAGAAGCTCTCGAGCGGGCCAAAAGGAACGGAAGCATTGTTTCTATGAACTTAAAAGATGCCTTTGCTCGAAGCATGGAACTGATCGATGTGGCAGTCGAGAAGGCAGGAGAGTCGGCCAACACAAAGGACTCGACTGATGACAACCACCTGTCTCCAAGCCGGTGGAAGTGGGCCAGGAAGGCGCTGTCGGAAACAAGCTCCAACAAGTCGTATGAGAATAAGTACCAGGAGGTTAGCCAGAAAGACTCCCATGAGCAGCTGAACAACACTTCCTCCTCCAGCCCACAGCACCTGAGTGCCCAGAAACTGGAGATGCTGTATAATGAAATCACCAAGACACAGCCTCATTCTCACCTGAACCCAGACTGCCAAGAAGAGCCCGAGCGGCCATCTGCGTACAAAGAAGAAATAGAAATGGAGGAAGTAGCCTGCCCGCAGGAGCAGCTGGCCGTGGCGCAGACGGAGGTCATCGTGGACATGAAAAGCACCTCCAGCATAGACAGCTTCACCAGCTGTGCCACCGACTTCACAGAGACAGAGCGATCCCCCCTGCCACCGCCCTCCGCATCTCACCTGCAGATGAAGTTCCCCACTGACTTCCCAGGGACGGAAGAGCACCAAAGAGCCAGAGCCCCTCCATTTCTCACACTCAGCAGAGAGAAAGGGCGGGATGCCAGGGATGCCTCTCTAGATTATGCCCCAGTCGACATAACTGTGAACCCTGACGCCAGTGGTGCCCAGTGTGGGCTACACGGTCCTTTGCAGCCTGACAGCACCACTGACAGCCCTAAGAGCTCGCTGAAAGGGAGCAACCCACTAAAGTCCAGATCTCTCAAAGTAAACTTTCAGGAAAACAGAGGCAGTGCACCCCAAACCCCACCCAGCACAGCAAGGCCACTGCCAGTAACAACAGCTGACTTTTCTCTCACCACCCCGCAGCACATCAGTACCATCCTCCTGGAAGAGAGTCTCCCCCAGGGAGATAGACCCTTGCTGGGCGCTGACGTTTCAGCACACTGCCAGGGACCTTCCAAAGGGCTGTCCCCTCGGTTTCCCAAGCAGAAACTGTTTCCTTTCTCTTCGAGAGAGAGGAGAAGCTTTACTGAAATAGATACTGGCGAAGATGAAGATTTCTTGGAGCTTCAAGGGGCAAGGCCAGACAAGCAGACAGACTCCAGCCCTAACTGCTTTGCAGATACACCTAGTGACGTGAGAGACCCTTTAAGAGAAGAGGGCTGTGTGGGCTCTTCCTACCCTCAGAACATAGGTCACAATTGTAGGCAAGACACTTACCATGCTGCAGGTGAAGTGAAAAAGGACAGTAGTCAAGACGGGTGCAAGATGGAAAACCACTTGTTCGCCCCAGAAATTCATTCCAACCCAGGAGACACGGGTTATTGTCCCACACGTGAAACCAGCATGTGACTAGTTACAAAAGCAATAATAATGAAAATAATAAAAACTTGTTTCTTAAATGCAATTAATAATGCCTGTGAACTAAGACATGGGAAGCCCCTCCAAAAAAGTGCATAAAATGTTATTTTTGCATGGCATGAACAATTTAGTTTAAGTACTGTTTAAATAAAGAGTCAAGACTGCATTTTGTAAAAAACAAAAACAACTGAAGAGCAGTGAACCAATAAAGAGAGCTCTGTTAGGAACCAGTACTCTGCAATGTTTGACATTTTTGATCCTTTCATTTCAAATTGTAGGTAGATCAAGTTTTAGCATTTCTGTTGCAATGAATCTTAGAATTTGCACATGAAAGGATGAAATGTCATTGCATGCATTCATAATTATGAGCAATAGGGTGCTTTTGGGATTGCAGTATGCACTGTGTAAATAATGGGGCCTGGATGCAAAAGTGTCAAGAACATGTGGAAACAAGTTTCTGAGACACAGATATTTCCTTCATAGCTGCTGCCTGGAGGAGCTGAACAGACTTCCTGTTGCAAAATTGCAACCTCTTCTTAAACCATCTCACATATCTTGCTCGGGGTTATAAAGGTCTTATAAAAATAATTGTTTAAAGGAATACAGTATTTTTATTCATTTGTGATATAATTCATAGGGTACTTTTTTTTTTTTTTTTTGCTCCTGCTAAGTTGTGGCATTTGTGATTTTACTGATCAATCATGGAAATCAGCCAGATTTAATGACCAGATACTACAATATTTTAATCTAAGCTTGAAATTTTGCCATTAAATTGTGTATCATGCCACAGCCTAGTACAGTAACTGTATTTTTAAAAAATGGAAAATATAGGAAAGCTTTTTTAAGAAATGACACTCTATATTTGCAAATTCATTCTTTTTTAAATAATTGTATTTTGGCCCTCTAGATACAAAAATATTTTCCTCTTATATTCCACATAAACTTTTCTAACTAAAAGTATAAAATGCAGATATGCCAACATGGGCATTCCATAACAGACTTCTGACAAACTAAACTGAAAGCAGGGTCATTTAAATGAGACTGCCACCACCCTTCATAGACAGAATTGGTTCCAACATAAGTGACCATGAAAACAGGCCAGAGCGGGTAATGGGTCACTCAGCATTTCTCACCATGGGAAGAGATGATGGGAAGACACTGTCATTTGCTGAAAGCAGTTGGTCCTTTTGCAGGTGAGTTTTGCTCCAGCCCCTACCTAATAGCAGTAGCACCGTCAATAACTGCAACAAATAAAAACACCTTCTTAGGTTTGCACACGCTATCCTGCCCCACAGGTGATCAGGACTGTTTGTCGAAAGCTTCTTCCAGCATTTTCTACTGAGAGCACTGAAATGCAGAGGAGGAAGGCACTGGCTGGAGGTTTCCCTGTTGATGAAGTCTGGGCCGGAACCTGGGTCATCAAATCAACCTTGCTTCCCAGAAGCCAAGGCTGCTTTGCATAGGTGCAAGCTAATAGATATGTGATCTTAAAGAAGCCTCTACCAGCCCCCGTGGGTCTAAGTTTCACCCAAATAAAAACCAAAACAAAATTATCTCTAAGCTATCTTAGCACTTCCAGATAATGAGACTCCTCGTCTCCCAGGAACACCCAGGCTTTGCCTCCCGGGCGTCTAGCAATGTGTTTTTGCCCTTGTGTGTATGCAGTTCAGCGAATCAGTCAGGAAAATGCTGGTCCTTATTGTTTAAAAGAAAACTAGTCTAATTTTCACTGTCGTTTTAAAAGAAAAACAGGGAAACTAGTTCAAATAGTTAAAATGAATCTAATGAATGTTAAGCCTTTAAGATTCCTTTATTAACAGAATCTGGTCATTAAATCTCAAGACAAGCAAATGAATTTTGATCTTGGTTGAACTCCAAGCAGCCCTGCTGCTAAAAATATTTTAAAGCATTTCTCTTTTTTCCACTGTGCTATGAATTTAATGGTTGTCATGTTTGTTTCAAAACATAACTTTTAAGCGTTTATGGTCATTAATCATTGATATTTACATTACTCATTTATTTTAGTGTCTAAAACTAAACGTTGATCAGTTTTGTAAATCTAGAGTGTTTAAATTTTCTATATATAGTTTTTCAAAGTCAAGCAGCTATATCTGCTGTTAGGTAAATAGCAAATAATTTATGAAAATCATTTCATTACATAGCCTCATGGAGCAGTTATTTTCTGTTTCTTACAGGTGAATCTCAATTTTTTAAATTCATTTCACTGAATAAGTGGACTTGACTTATTGTCCTCACAACTGACCAATGCTTCACATTTTTATGTGTCTGTTAGGCCTTCTACTGAGAAGCCTGCTGCAGAATATCAGTAACCTTGTCCAGTCAAGGAACCCTTGACATTCCTCTCTGGAAGCATTCTCCCTAAAATTTACTTACCCTTCAATTCAAAGTTTTTGTTTCTGTTTTTAAAGTTTTAAAGAATTTTCAAAAACATCCTATGGAAAGATAACCCTTTAATTTTTCTCAGTTCCTGTGGTCTGAAATCTTAAGCTAGGGAAAAAAGAAAGGGAGGGAGAGGGAGGGGGAAAGGAAGGGAGGGATGGAGGAAGGGAAGCAGGAAAGGGAAAGGAAAGGAAAGGAAAGGAAAGGAAAGGAAAGGAAAAGAAGAAAGAAAGAGAAAGAAAGAAAGAAAGAAAGAAAGAAAGAAAGAAAGAAGAAAGAGAGAAAGAAAGAAAGAAAGAAAGAAAGAAAGAAAGAAAGAAAGAAAAAGAAAGAAAGAAAGAAAGGAAAGGAAAGGAAAGGAAAGGAAAGGAAAGGAAAGGAAAGGAAGGTTTTCTTTAAAGATTTTGTTTCACGAGGAGGCAGTTTGGGAACCAGGGTCTCCCGGCATGTACTTCTGCAATGCTTTCTAAACCTTTCCAGTAAACTGCACATAATTCTGAGGGTAAACACGCATACCTAGAAAGATCTGGAAATAATACCTACCAAGCACATGGTTCTTTTAAAGTTTGTTTTACATTAAAAATTTGTGTCAGTATTGGATTTTACTCCATGATATATCTGTTGTCAAAATTTTTAAATGATGTTTTATATTATTGCCAACTAGTAAAACGGATACTCTTACAACTTTAAATACCTCTTTTGTACTCCCTGAAAAAATGCATCTACAGTTGGAGATTCATTACCTGAGTAACAGGAACATAGAGCTTGGTGCCTTGAGACTTCTGTAAGTTTTTGCTGCTGAGAGAGTTCATTTATCATTACCTAGTTCAGTGTCCAGGGACAAATGTCAACAAGTAAAGACAATGAGTGACCTCAAAATCACAGTCCTCGGAATGGCTAATCTGATTCTTTCAGCTTTCTTAACAACCAGTGCAAGTTGCCACAAGATCATTTTAGCTCAAAGATGGAAACCAGTCACAAGAGGATCACCATGGGTGCATCAGAGTCTGTCTCGGGTAGGTACACACATACTAAGTAGGTCCCTAAATTTAACTTCATTAGTCTCTAAACATATGGTGAAAAACTTCTTTTCAAACCAACTCCTTTGAAGTAGACATGTGATCAAGCATTATCCTGATGTGACTAGATTTAGTAATAAAAAGAATATGTGCCAAGTGTCTGTTCCTATTAGTTTTTTTATAACAATCTCACTCTCATGTAGACAATAGCCCAGTTAAAAAGTTCAAGTACTTATTCTTGTTATTTGAATAGAGAAAAACCATATGTATGCAGAGTACTTCATGCTTTCTTCTCACTCATAACAGTCTTCTGAAGTAGTAATAAAGGGCACCAGAAGTTTTGTTCTTTATTCAAGTTCATACAGATACCTGGGGAACAGTGGAATTTGGCCTCAGCCGTGTCATCTGTCTTTAAGTCTAGTATCTAATATATTACTGGAAATTATGCTCAAGAAGAGTTTTATTCTATTAATGTGAGAAATTATGTAAATAAAAGAGAGGTACATGTATAGCCATGTAGTTAATTGAAGGCAGCAGTAGAACATGACAAATAAAAATAAATTGAGATCATTGGCATGGACCATGTTTAGCACGTATGTTAGCCAATTCCAGTTCTGGCCAGAAGATGCA
This sequence comes from Dolichotis patagonum, assembly GCA_004027295.1. Lineage (NCBI taxonomy): Eukaryota > Metazoa > Chordata > Mammalia > Rodentia > Caviidae > Dolichotis > Dolichotis patagonum. The sequence continues at coordinate 21,592 of PVJX010005979.1, read as the reverse complement.
CATCCCTTGGCTAAAGACAAGAATTCATCATTCATGATGTGAGATGATATACAATGTTAGTCAGAGAGCTGCAGCAGATCATGTGATCTTCCAAAACAGAAGTAAACAGAACTTTAGAAGTACATCCAAGTTCAAAAATAGTTTCTGATTGAATTTGATCATCATTTGCTCATTGAGCAAACACTAGTTGAGCTTCTGTCTACTCAGTACTAGATACTGTTACTTAGTGCTAGGGTACAACTCTCTTGCCCTCACAGAGCTTGCTGCATGGCAGCCCATTAATAGTGAGGATGGTTTGGGTTACAGGAAAATGTCACTTTTAATGATGGAAAAATCACTCAACCACCAAACCAAGGGAGCCTATGACAGGCACAAATGGTATTATTTTCCAAAGAACTGTTTTTCTAAGAAATAGATGAATGGTATAAACTCTGCTACATAGTAAATTTTGAACCAGTTTAGTTTTCATGCTTGAAATAGTAAATGGTTAATTAGATTGAGTGAGGTTACATGTTTCCTTTCTTTATCTGATAAATTTAGTAATTTTTCAGGGCTAGGAATGTAGCTTAGTGGTAGAGTACTTGCCTAGTGGGCAGAAGACTATAGGTTACATCTTCAGCACTAGAAATGAAAGCAAAAAACAGAAAATAACTTTTCAACTAAATATACTGCTTGTCAGAATAGCTAATAACAGCCTACCACAAATAGCTAGAGTAAATTACACTAGTGGAAAATTCTACAAGTACTCTTGCAATTTTGATAGTTAAATGATTACAACCGAAGCATTTTAATGTTTTTTCCTACTTTTGTTTGTAAACAATATTTTAGGGATGTATCATTATCTTCTGCTTATCCCTTCAATATCCAAAAATTACCTAGCTTGACTCAAAGGATTTATATAATATAGCTATATGTATGTACATATATATGTATATATACATATATATGGAGAGAGAGAGAGAGCTAAAAAAGGTATATGCGCTACAGGAGAAGAAAATTAGTGTAATTTTTTTCAACAGATGGTGTTACCCTCATATGGGGGATTCTAGAGGGTACCCCACATTGCAGGAAGCCAACTACACTGATGGCCCTTAGAGAAGAAATTGAAAATGAATGTGCAGTACTCTCAGGGACTGAGATTACCCAAGCAGCAGTTTGTTGTAGTAATAAAGTTCTGGAAGCTAATGACTTTGACCACCTTTTATAATTGTAAAGGCCAAAAGTAATGTGTATTAATCTCATGATGCCTCAATAAGTTTAGTGTTAAAATATTTATACAAGTTTTTCTTTTCCTGAAGCATATATATATATTTGCCACTGCATTGTCCTGTTTCAAACCAAGGAAAAGAAACAACTACAATATCTAAATAGAAATGAAAATGTTTAAAGAACAATCCCTGCTAAGAAGAAAATATCCCAACTCCAAAATCTTGGTGAATATCCTACGTGTTTTCCAATTTAACATATATATATATATATATATATATATATATATATATATATATGAAAATTTAACACACATATATATGTTACATTGGAAATATATATATAGCTATCCTTTAATGAAAATAAACATTTCTTCTACTTGCCTTTTTAAAACTGCCTGACTGAACTGTATAAATCCATTTTACCATTACCATTAATGCATAATTTCATCCTTATGAAGTCTAAAAGGGTTTTAACCTATAGTTGTACACATAAATATAGTATAACAAGTCATCTCAAAACCAGCAAAAGATACAAGTACAAAAAAGGGAGAAAGATCAAGAAAAATGTAAGTAATTGGCATATTTTTTAAAAAAGAAAAATTTGTATTAGTTATACATGTATACTTGTGTAAAATTTAGACTAAGTAGTTATTCACATAGAAATTAGAATTGAGGCCATAGTTTCCATATTACTTTCCCTATTAAAAATTATTTATCATCATACAGATATTTCTAGATTGCTATTGATGAACAATAAAAATTTGCATGTTTACTATGTGCCAGAAAATAACTCATGCATAGTTCAGTCCCTCAAGTTCAAAACCTAGACGAGATTTCATAACTGATTTTGTATTCCATAGTGAATTCCACAGGATGAGCTAGAAATAATATGACAGTTGCCTGAGTTTGTTTTCTGAGAGTTTCTATAATCCTGTTTTGTTTTCTGAGACCTAAATTGCTTATTTTCATTCTTTAATCTACAATCTGATATTCTAGCACATAGTTGCTGAACATGCAGCCTCAAAGTTACAGTAGCTGTCTGGAATTCAGTGACAAGGTATTTCAACATTTTCCACTTTGGCAAAAGAAAATAAGACTCCAGTCAAAAATTATATGCATAATAATTATTTTTAACAGTTCTGGTTGACTGTTTTAAATCCTAGCCTGTGTGCTATGATCAAAGACATTATAATCTGCTCACCTGATAAAAGCTGGAAATTAATCTGAACAATGCAGCTTATGTGGATAATTCTGGAGAACATTATGACTGAGTAGTTCTTCTTTAGTTTTTTTTTTTCTGCATTTAAACCAAAAGCAACTACAACTTGGGCAGAGTTTTTTGTCATTGTTGTTGTTTGGTTTTGTTTTGTTTTGTTTTGTTTGTTTTTTGTTTTGGTTTTGGTTTTGGTTGGTTTGGTTTCATTTTGTAATCACACCTTAATTTTCTTTTTCTTATCTCCAAATATCTGATCAAACTGTGGTTATACTCTGCATTGCACTTTCACAATAGTCCTACCAGTTGCCTCTCAATCAAAACAAAATCATGAATTTAAGTATTTAGCAGTGCCCTGGTCTGCACTCTGAATACAAAGTTACTTTGATCATTCTGACATTAGTTAGAAATTAGAAAAATGGTAGCTTTTAAAAAACAAGAAACCTGTGAAGACAAGAATATTGAGTTGATGCACTAAGGAATCCAGTTTCCATTCTACATAAAAATTACAAGTAGAGCCTAAAATAGCTCTGAACTGACTCCGGTGAAAAAGCAAATGTTTTAAAACTCCCCGTGGATAGCTGTGGGTGCTGAACAGAAATTCTGCTATAGCCATATTTCTGGCCCATCTTTAAAAGATACTTCTAACATTATTATTTGCAGCATATGGGTTAGACTATGTTTTTTACCTATGTACTATACTCAAAACATATTTAATTGAAATTAGGAGAATTTTTAAATGAAAACAAATACACAAAAAGCAATGTGTACCAATGTTGTCCAAATTGATTATTCATCAAAAGTTATCAGAATTAACAAAAATGTATATGTCATAAAAGTCTCACTAAAGAATTGGCAAAAATTTTCCTATTTAGTTCAAAAGTGAAAGAAATAAAAAAAACAGTAATTTACAAAACACTAGGTTTGTCACGCAATAGCCAAGTTCCAAACTTATGCAATTTTAAAGAAGTATATTAAGCCATAAAAAATTTAACAGTGAATGAATAAAAAAAGCTTATTAACCCAATATGAGGCACAATAGCACACTGAAATATTTTTAATAACCTTTAACTACAAAATGGATATGTCAGCTCTTAGCACCTTGGTTTCAATCCAAAATATTTTCTATTTTATACTGTTGCTTATGTTTATTTGCTGGCTCTGATTTAGTTAAGAGGTGAGAGTAAATGAAAGAAAGAGTTTAAGGGGGAAAATCTTTGGGAAATTGGTTAACATTACCTAGGGCACCCTGAAGGGTAAGGGAAATGAGGACAGTAGTTGTCCTTCTCACTGCTTTCTACCTTCTCAAATTTTACCCTTTCGGTTTGAAAACGGACTCTTGTGATCAAATCTCAGATCTTATTCATTGTGAGTTTTTACTCTTCTGTCTGCAGTACACAGCAGCCATCCTTCCCAAGGGTCTGCTGCTTAGGACGTCAGCTACCAAGTCAAAGACAGAGCTAACTAGGCGAAGCCCAGAGCCAAAGGAAACATGTCCAGGGGGCCAGAAAATGCATGATGCTTAAAGAAAAAAAAGAGACAGAATTTTCTCAGTACAGCATAAGCCATGATTTGACCAAAAAACAATGATCTAATAGTTTCCTTCATGGTTAACAGAAAAAAAAAATAGATCTGTTTTGTTTTGTGTTGTTTTGTTTTGGGTTGGTTGTTCTAGGAATCAAAACCAAGACTCCCAAATGCTAAGCATACATTCTACTTCTGAGCTACATAGTAGTTCAACCCAAAAACAGTATTATTTAAGCCCTTGTTAAGTTCTTGAATTTCAAAGCAAAATAGTTGAGTTGATTTTTAAAAATGGTGTCTAACTCACTAATTTATCACAAGACACCATCCTAAATGTAAGCTTTCTACGAAATGTATGTGTAACCACTTAATGTGTCTGTTTTAGAACAGTACACTGAAAGAAAACTGCCAACATTCCCCTTTCCATTTTCAGTGGTAACAAACATTTTAATCAGAGAAAACTGATACTATTTCAGCAATTTTCATATGGTTCTGGGCCAAAGTTCAGAGCCATTTAAACAAAACTTTAGCTAAAGATAATAAGAAAAGAGAAAAAAAAAAGAAAAGAGAAAAAGCCATATCAAAAAATCATACTTTGCTAGATGTCAAATTACATATAACTCATATTTGGATTAGAATTTTTAAATTATTTTATGTGAAACTATTTTCTGTGGCCATTAGAAATTTAATATTTCTCATTTTATTACAAATATGAGTACTTTTTAAAGTACTGTTACAATTTAAATGAAATGGTGTAAAGGAAAACAGGACAGTGCCTTGCAAATAGATGAAATCAAAGTATTCCAAAAGAAATAATTCAATGCACATTTGTGTTCTAGTTTCTTAGTCTTCTCAAATTCTCCTGTGGCTTCTGCTAAATTTAAAAATTTTATGATTATTCAGTTGCATTATCCTTCTCTACATACATAATAGCATCAGCCTTTCATCTTATGTTGAAATCTATTTAATACAGGTTCTTAATATAAGCTATCCACAAAATTAAAGCATATGGACCTTCAAAGACCAATATTTGGGAAATGGGAGAAGAAAGGGAGAAATGTGGGAAGAGGAAAAAAATAAACGTGTGTATGATAACCTACCATTATATAAAATAGAGGGTATTTTATTTACTAATATATATATGTATATATATATATATATACACATACGTATCTGTATCTCACTATGTGGCTTTGAAGAGAATATTATTTTGATGGATAACATACTACAAAAAATGAGGTAGTGTAATTTTTTACATAATTGCCTTAAGTTTTTAATGTTTAGTAGACAAAGAATAAAATAGCTTCCTACAATTACTAAGACTTTAGTTATGTAATCAATTTGAAGACTCTTTTACACCTTCATATTACCACACAATTAAAAATTTGATCATTATGTTAATAGTCAACACATTGGTCCATATTTGTGCTTTAAGTAATTGTAAAACTATGAATACATTTTATAAAGTAATTCATAACAAATTTGGTTCCCTATTTGCCATAACTGGCTATTCTCCAGAATAAACTACAATATGAGAATAAAAAATTTTGGTGTTAGAAATATTTTCTTCATGAAATTTTGATTTGAAAATCTAAAATATAGATTATTATCAGTGTAGATTTCATCAGAGACTGTTTTACTTAGTTTTAATATTAATTGCATTGATCAAGAAAGGTAATCATGATGGAGTCACATTTTTAATTTCAATTTGTTTAAACTCTTAGGTCAGACAATCTGGGTGAAGCCCTTTGTCCAGTGAGAGCAGGACAGCTGGGTGATGAGCACGGACTACTCCAGCCGCAGTGGGTGGCACTGTGGAATTGCTGGGGGTGAACACTTATATTAGGCGACCTAGAAATGTTTCCCCTGGTCTAAGGATATAGCTCGGGCATAGAGTGCTTGCCCAGCATGCACAAGGCCCTGAGTTCCATCCCCATACCATTCTTTCTTTGATCCTGCCAAGGAATTTCCACGAAGCACTAAAATTTTACTTTCACGAGGTCCAGTAGTGGTTATTGGTAAACTGAAAATAATGCTTTGATTTTAATGAGGTTTTTGGTTAGTTATTTTGAGGTTGTTTAAAAGAATTATCATTTTGTTTTGTTGAGGGAAATTGCATTGAAATTTCACGAAAACTTCAGTAGAGCACATTACTTAGTTTGGGCTTTCAACCAATTTATTATGATGCTTAAAGAATAATCCATATTCTAAATCATAGTTGCATGAGAGCTTAAATTTTATTACTATTTAGTTATAACCTAGTAAACACTGTATTCCTGTTTTCTCAAAACAATAAAGTTCCTAATTTATTAAATAATATTTTGATAAAGCATTGTGCTGCCCAACCAGCTCGCTAAATGTATCTATGTACTCTGTGTAGTTTATATGAAAACTCAGTGTCAACTGTCCTATGTCTGCCATGTTTAAAAGCTGTCCTTGCAATTGTCTCGTCTTACCATGCCAACACCTTAGGTTATAGTGTCATATGCATAGACCGTGGTACAAAGATGACTGTAAACTGCTTACTTAATATCTAGTCCAAAAAGGTCTAAGGTAGTGCAATAATCCTTTTAGTTAAAATGGCTCACTGTGTGAATCATTTCAATCTGCGCATTCTTTACCATCCTACTGAAGTAGGATTTTTTAACTGGTTTTTCAGGCTTATAATAAAAATCTCTGTGTCACATCTATATAGTCAAAATATGTTAAATAATTCATCTTAAAAGTGTTGCCTATTAACAAACTAGAGAAATATGTACTGATTTTCCCATGTAATTTTTAAATTTTCTGTTGCCAAGCAAGCCTGCCTCGAATAGTTTGTTTCACCACGATTTTGTGTAAAATAAAAGGAAGCTACCGTGGTGAATTTTTATCTGTCTGACATTAGATGTTTTCATTAGTCAAATGACAAAGATTGCTCAGAAGTGACCTATCATTAAGAGCCAGTATTTTAAAATATATTTACTTTTTTTTCCATCCAGCAGTTGAAGTTGGGAGCTGAGGGTGCGCCTCAACGGTAGAGCCTCGCTCGGCATGTGTGAGGCCCTAAGTTTGATTCCCAGCACCGGAAAAAAAAATTGGCCATCCACAAAATTAACATACATGGACTTGCAAAGCCAGTATTCCCCTTGGGAAGTGGGAAGAGAGAGGGGGGAGGGAAAGAGGAAGGAAGGGAGGAAGGAAGGAAGGAAGGAAGGAAAGAAAAGAAAGAAAGAAAGAAAGAAAGAAAGAAAGAAAGAAAGAAAGAAAGAAAGAAAGAAAGAAAAAGAAAGAAAGAAAGAAAGAAAGAAAGAAAGAAAGAAAGAAAGAAAAAGAAAGAAAGAAAGAAAGAAAGAAAGAAAGAAAGAAGAAAAGAGGGGAAGGAAGGGAGGGAGGAAGGGAGGGAGGAAGGAGAGGAAAAGAGAAAGAGAAGAAGAAGACAGAGAAGGAAGAGGAGAGGGGAAAGAAAGAATTTATAGTGTACATTTTTCTGAAAGCTGGTTGACTTTGTGGGAGCCATGTGTCTTTGTGTGCGTACACATGAGCATGCCTGTGCATAGAACCCAGAGAGGAAACCTCAATTACTTACTTTTTTTTCTGTCTGTTTACTAGAATCATATTTTTGAAAGTTTGTCAGATTTTCACAACTCACTAATTTAACATTTAATGCTAGAATTATAAGGTTATTGTTAAACTCAGGACAATTCTGTGAAGATTCACAGCGTAATTTTCTGAAAATTTAGAGTGAGGATATTCAGTAGCATCAGTAATCAATGCATACAAAAAGCCTCCTGGGAGTAACCCTGAATGATCTCTCTATAAAGCAGAATATATAACCCATTCTTTTTTTCTGAAGTTGTATAGGTTTTGTTTCTATTAAGTCCCAAGCATCTCCCAAATTAAAAATACTCAAAACTAGTTTTAAAACCTAAGGAATAAATTATCAGAAATTAAACATTAAACAAATAGTTCTTAAAATTGTACTATATAGATAGATATACATTAAATAAAACAGCTTCATATTTCTAAGTTATACATGTACGGGATTTATAGGCCCAACAGCACGAAGTATCATTCACTTTTATTAACTTTAGTGTTTTAGAGGGTTTTCATACAGTCTATGAATGCTCTAAATGCTGCAGGGAAAAAGAAGCACAATCAGTATTTTATTTTTGAAGATGTTTCTGTTGCATCATCCTATCTTCTCTCCACGCATAATAGCATTAGCCTTTCACCATATGTTGGAACCCATTTAATATAGATTCTTAATAATAAGCTAAAGCACATACATAAGTGGCTGTGTCTTGTCTCATTCATCTGCTTCCACCTGATTTTTCATTATATTTGCAAGCAAAAAGTTCTGGCTTACATTTTGTAAAGAAGATGTAATTCCGCATACTCTGTTTGTTTAGCTCTCCACCCTGCACCATGAATGCAATGAATGCCTTTCTCTCCCATTTAATGGTATCTGTATCCATGTCCCCACATCTGCTGCATTTAACTCCACTAAAAGGAAGCGTGGTTTCATATTAATAGTTTTGTTGACCAACTCAATATTGCTGCATCAGTCAGCGTACTGATATGCATGTAGTAGTCTGTACAAGTGTTCAGCGTCAAATACTTGTTTACTTTATGTCAAAATGTCTGAGATTTCTGGCATTGTTCTCCATTTCAGTCTAGCAGAATAAGTGAGATAGAAAATAAATGTGTAAATGAATCATCTGTGTCATTTCAGTTCTCTGCATGAAGCCACTTTACTATTAAGCATGGCATACATGCCATCACCCAGCAACTCATGGTTTCTTGACACCTCATTACCGACTCCATGCCGGTGACTTTTGGATAAGGTGCGGAATAAAGCTGCCAAGCCTGGGGAAGGGAATAAAAAAAATGGATCTGCTGCCTTTCAAAGAAAAGAAAGACTCTGCTCCTTGTTTTAAAGGAATCTTTGTCCACAGCTGATGTATATACATGTATGTCATTTGGTTTATATTTTTTAAAAATTCAGTGCAAACCACCCTGCCACACTCTGGCGTGAAATACTCGAAGAGCTTTGGATAATCTCCCACTGCCGTTCCTGGAACCACCTAGCACAGCCCATGAGAACCAGCTTTGTAGGTGTGTAGTATGCACAGCTGCACGGGACAGACACTCAGAGGGCCCCACACTTACTTGCACGCTTGCTGTTGCCATCTCAGAATTATTGGTGCTTTCTGAAGGAGGGGCCTTCTAGGTTCGTTTTGTGACCGGCCCTACCCATTGTATAGCAGCTCCTCCTGACCAGAGCAGTACGTGAAAAACTACCTATCAACTCAGACTGTCCAAGGCAAGAGGCTGACAGATAATCAGAGGACTGCCTTACTTAGCTAGGAAACTCATGTAGCACCTACTATACACCATGTCCAATACATTTGTTTTCTGATTTAATTCTCATAAGGCTACCCTTGTTATCATCCTCACTTTACAGATGAGGAAGTCCCAGCACAGACAAGCTTGCTTAAGATCACACAGCAGGTAAAGCCAGAATTCACGCACAGGTGTCCTGGTTAAAGAAGTTAGACACCCGACTGCTTAGGCCGTGAAGGCTCTTACGTTATAATGTTACCTTTCCACCAAATGAAAAGTGTTTCATTTTGATTATTAACAAAACACTGGACATGTGCATTACAGTTTTTAGCTTAAAGACTGTTGCTTACTCTAAAAATTTCAAGGATGAAATCTTCTGAGAAATTGTAACTTTCCACAGCAATTTTTCTGACTTTCTTTTTCTTTACCAAATATACAAAATGAAGCACTTTTCTTTTGGTGGGAAGGTAACATAGTAAAGCAAGAGTCTCTCTTATTAACAGATGTTCATGAACATTAAGTAAAACACTGCCGGCGAATTCCCGGTCTGACACAGATGTGAGGGCAGAGGGCCAGATCTCTAACCAGGTCCGGAGTTTGCTTAGGGGGAGGGGTAACACCGAGGAGGGCTGGCCCTGGGCTCGGAGCCCATTCATCGCATCGCTCCCTCTGCCTTCCTAATACAGATACTACCACGTCTCTTCCTACAACAAGGAGGCCCAGGATGCAGGAATAAATGCCACAGTTGTCACTTCATCTGAAAGAAGAAAAATTACACAGAAGATGCATTTTTACGGCCATAAGAGGTTGGGGTTGGTGATGCAGAGTAATTGAGTCCCGGATTCTAAGAACCAGATGAGAAGTTATGTGCTCGCTGCTCATTCAGTCTGCAGGAGCCCTTCTGTTCTGGGTTAATGCCATGGCCAGAGTCATAGATGAGGGAATAGGAATCCCAAAGAGCCCAGTGCTTTGGCTGGACTGCCCAGGAGAAGCCTATGCAGTCAAAAGATTGATAGGAGTCTCCAGTCAGCTACGGAATCAGCAACACCCAGGAGAAAGGCAGTCTGTTCTCATAGGGAAACATAAATCTCCCAAATAAACTTCTCTGTTCTATCCACCACAGTCGTTTCCTGAATCCTCCTTTTTTGAAAATTCAATATAGAAATAAATAGAAAAAAATAATTGGGAAAAGTAGGCGGGAACTAATCTGCTCCTAAAATTTCATCTAGGGGCTGGGGATTTAGCTCAGCAGCATAAACACATGCCTGGCAAGAGTGAGGTTGTGGATTTGATCCCCAGTACAAAAAAAAAAAAGATAAAATTCCATCTAACCTAAAAGAATTGGCACAAAACTAGGTCTTTGAGCTCATTAAATGCAAAATTTTCACCCCACATACCCCACAGTCTGGTCCCTGCTGTCTACTCCAGTCCTCCCTCTTCATCTTCTTCCCTTTGTCTTTGAAAACTAAATCTTACAGTGCATGATTTGGGCAACAAAAAGTTGGAAGTGGGAAGGGGGATAATAGCACAGCATCTACTCTAAGAGAACTAAAAAAAGATTTTGTCCCCTCCTTTCTCCACCTTCTTCCATATTCAACCTCATGTAAACAGATGGGTTTAACAGCGTGACTCAGATGGCTGCAGGATCGCAGAGACGGCTGGAGCCAACGCTGAGCGTGTTCCTTTCTTTGCTCAGCCCTTGTGACTCCTCTGACAGTCTTCTGAGAGGTAAAGATGCTCCAGTCCTCTAGCAAGTACTTGAGAGCTCAACTAGGAAAGCGGTCCGCGACCCTCATCAAGGCAACATGCTGTGTGGAGTCTCTGATTGGTAGCATAGATTAATACCTCCTGGGACTTTTGTCAGTTGTCATTCATCACCTCGGGAGCCAGTGAGATGCCAGGAAGCATCAGTAGGGAGCATAAAATATTAGAACTCATTACAATGCTCAAGGTTTTTTATAAGACCCCAGGTTTACTTCTAGTTTTTGTAACTCACAAATAGCTTGGGTGAACTTGGAGTACCTTCGGAGGAGAATCACAGTCACCTCTGTGGGCAAATAAAAGAAAATGGAAAGGGCGAAAAAGAAAGGATTGATCTGAGAAATAGCAGTAGTTCAAAGGCAAATTTTTTATAAATCATACCACCATACTAGAAGACAGCAATAACATTTATTTGGTAACTTGCGAATACTTTGTTGAGTGATTTTTTCCTTTTTTTGGTAGTACCAGGGATGGAAGCCAGAGCCTTCACACTGAGTTACATCCCTAGCCTGCCCCCCACCTTTTAATTTAATTTTGAGACACTCTTTCACTGAATTACTGTTTCCCAGCTGGGCTAAGACTTTTGATTCTGCTGCCTCAGTGTCCCAGAGTGCTGGAACTACAGGTGTGCACCTCTAAATCCTGGCTTGAGTGATTTTTTAAAAAAATAATCAGCATTCACAATACATCTTGTATCTTTCTGTCCTAGGCACAGTGCTAAGAACCAGAGACCCTAGAATAGTAACAAAGGTCTCTTCCCTCAAAGAGCTGACAATTAATAAAACAGGGATGGCAAAAGTTGGTACAAATGTGTCATTTCTTTCATGTCCCCAATCCTCATTCATTTCAACTGCTAAATATGCATTCCTTTCCATTGACCAGGATTCAGCCTCAACACATAACTCCCAGATCAACTACTGCCAAGCAGTAAGAGCTGCTAATCCCAAAATTATGCGATTTTTTAATCACCAGATAGACAAAGAGCATGATGTATCTCTTTACAATAATGGTCATGATAATTATTATAATGGCAGCTGATGTGCTTGCAGAGCCCTTTATGTGCCAGATTCTATTCTAAGCACTTTATAGGCGCTACTAGTTCCCTCAATCCTGTTTCTCTAAAGCGATTGGTTAACAGAAATCTTTTGTGCCATCAATGAAGGCTCATTTAAAAGAAATGGGAATAAACTTCACCATAAGGAAATTAGATGTCCTTCAGACAAATCTCCATATGTGATGGATATTTCACATTAGTGATAACGAGACAGCCAGTGAGGTCTTCCCAGGATGTCTCCGGAATCAGGATGGATTCTCACCCAGCTGTAATGAGCAGGGTAAACCTGTCTGAATGCAGAAGAACATACTAGATGACCTTTCTGTTTCCTTTACATTTCAGAGATTCTATAATTTGTGATGCTCCAGAATCAAATTTATTTCTTGCCTAAGTCTGTGGTAAATTGTCTTCATTAAATTGTCTCCACATCCACTTAGCACTGATGTTACATTAACCAATGGAGGGAGACAAGCAATTTGCAAAAACATATTTTTAAACTTCTAATAATTTCAAATCTACATTTTGTGCTGAAGCACAAATCTTGTTTAGAGAACTGCTTTCAAAAGTATCTCAAAGAAAGTTCTAGACATGCTGCAAGAATTAAATCCTAGAAATTCAAGCAAATAAATCCCAAAACTTGTACAAATAAGTTAATTTGTGCTGACATGCCTTGTGTGAGGATGGATATGATTTTATGAGCACTTACTATTTGTAGAAGCAAACTGATTCTGAAATGACAATGATTTAAGGAAGAAATAAAAACAATAGGAATAGTAGACAGTTTTTTAATTCAATTTTTTTCTCTGACCAGGATACAAAAAAAATCATTATTTATTTTAACAAGAAATTTCCTATACTAATCAGCTTTTTGTTACTCTGACAGATAGCTGACATAAACAAACTTAAAGGAAGAAACAGAGAATGGAAAGGAAGGGGTTGGAAATAAAACCTCAAGGACATACCCCAGTGACCTACGCCCTCCAACTACGCCCTGCCTCCTAGAGTTTCCACCACCTCCCAATAGCCCACTAAGCTATGAGTTCATCATTAGATCCATCAACTGGTGATTTGGTTAAAGTCCTCATGATACAGTCACCTCCCAAAGGGCCCAGCCCTGAACCAATCCTCCAACATATGAGTTTAGGGACACATTTCAGATCACACCCATTCACAGGATCAAACACAAAATCTGGATATCAATGAGATTAACCAGGACCAGAGTGAATGTGGTACATGATTAGTCCACAGGGCCACCACCAGGGCAGCAATAATGCTATGAAACAACTTGGACAATGTTAGTGACTAAAATCATAAACTTTTTCCACTCATGGGTCCACAGGTGAACTGAGATGACTGTGGCTCAGGCAGTGGCTCTAGATTCAGGCTTGCTCTAGGTCTCCTTGTAGAACTGTGACTCCCAACTTATTATTTCCGTAGTGGATGACAGAAAACAAAGAGCCCAAACTATACCAGCACATTAAAACTCAGGTCCCATACATTGTATTTGTTCTCACAATGCAGTTGAAGGCAAGTCATGTAACCAAGTCAAAAATCAGTTGGGGAAGAAGGCTGTTATGGTTTAGATCTGGAGTGTCCCCCACAAAGCCTCGTGTGTTTGGAAGGTATGATACTCATCAGTAGATTTGTCTATTGACATGTGGTGAGGCCAAAACATCATGGTGGAAGGGCATGTCAGAGAAAACCTGCTCACCTCACGACAGCCAGGAAGTGAGGAGAAGAAGACAACCATAAACCCGAGAGGAATGGGCCAGGGGCCAGACAGAGTCCTCAAAGTCACACTTATGTGATTCACTCCCTTCAATTAAGTCCCACCTTATACATTTCCACTACTTCCCAATAATTCCATCAAATTATAACCTTATCAGTGGATTAATCCACCAATGACATTAGATTATGTCATGTCATGATCACCTGCCAAAAACCTCACCTTTGAGCATATGAGACTTTGGGAGGACACTTTAGATATAAACCATTAACACTCCCCCAAACTCTCATCCAAATGTTGAGTCAGGTCCACAATCTCATGATTGCAGCTCTGCTTGATTTGAGGTGTATGCACTAAGAAGCAAGTAATCTGCACTAGAATCTGCACTTTCTAGTGACAGAACATGGCTAGAATAACACAGTAAACTGCCCAGCAAGTGCCAAGTGGTGAGATCAATACCAGGTACCAAAAAAAACTATAAAAAATAAGCATTCCTCACCTGTGTTCTAAATTTGGGACCCATTAAGCCTTATCTTTCTCTACCTAAGCCACAATTTCTCAACCTGATTATATTCTCACCTGTTAACCTTCAGGTAGAGTTTGGGAAATCCTGATTGCAGCATGTTTAGCAGCATTACTGGACTCAACCACTAGATGGTAGCAGCAGCCCCCATGGTAACAAAAACAGTCAAATGGTTAAGGTCCACTTAGTAGACTGCGGACCAATAATAAGCAAAATTCAAACCGATAACAGTGAGTCTTTGTCATATCCTGAACCTCTTTATAGATTAATGTTTCTCATTAGAAGAATCTTAACCTAGGAAATTAACAGAGTTCAGAATAATTTTCAACTGACAAGGATCAACTCTAAATGCATAATCATTTGATAAATTAACTGCACTACTCGAAAAGATCACAAGCATTTCTGTTTAATTGAGAATTTATTATTTTATTGGGTCAGAATTCAAAGTTCTGACTCTTTCTTCAGTTTACATGCATGTAATCTTCCTCTCGGCTGAAATCTTTTCTGGAACCACATAGGATTTAAATAAATCGCTATACTACATAATAAACATAGGAGCCCAAACAAAAAGATTTTTCTTTTAATATAACAAAGTTAAAATTAATGAATTCTATTTCTGGGCACATTAAAAAACCATTATGTTAGTTCATCCAGGAAACAATGAATGTATGTATTGTCAGACAGTAGGCCATTGGTTTGATTAAAGAGAATAGCCAAGGTACACTTAGAAATAAAAGGGAATTGCTCAGGTATATTGCATCTTTAAGGACATTACACACTTGGAGTTTGTGTCCTGAATCTGTAGTTTTTATTAAAAGTACAATTTAAAACTACTGTTTTCCTTCTCCCTCTTTTTGGTAACAGGAATCAAACTCACTACCTTGTGTTTGCCAGGCAGGGGCTGTGCCACTGAGCCTTAGTCCCAGCTCTCCTTTTCTCCGCTTTTTCTGACCTGTTTTTCCTACCCTGACTCAGGGTGGGGAGGTGAGGGGCATCTGAGCCTGCCTTCTCTTGCTTTTCTTCAGTGCTGATCATAGCCCTCGTTACTAATGTACCTTATCATTGTCTCTGGTTTGGAAAATAAGACTCAGCGGGAATATTTTCAAACTAAGATGGCAGGAAGATCGAGGACAGAAAAGGCCATGAACTGTGCCATGATACGTGCTGATCCTGAATTTGCTGTGCAGAATCCCTGTGGCTGCTTCCTGCTTTCCAGACATGCCTGCTGAGAATGTTCTGCCTCTAAGAGCACTTCCTGTGAATATGTTGGGGGACCTTATACTTTCTCTTGAACTTACTTCAAATTACTCTAGGTAATTACCGGATATTGAGGCACTGAAAGAAATTTCATAAACAGCCTAAAAATTTCTTGTGGAAAAAGAAAACTTTGCTCTCACTGAACAAGTAATCAATTGCTGTTCTCCAAAGAGCCATTTGCTCTTTGTGAGCGTGAAAGCCCATTTTGGAGTCTTCATAAATGTAACCACTTTATAAATGAGCTGCCATCAGGACCACCCCACCATTAAAGAAAGAAGCAACAAGCCAGGGAATGAGGGCCCTGGCACGAGGGAGACCATTCCTTTAGCTCTGAGAAATTATCCGCATTGCAGTTTAGGCTATAACGGATTTTTATGCTGGGGATTGAACCCAGAACCTTTTGCATGCCAAGCATGTGCTATAGCACGCAACTACACCCTTCGCCTAGGCCACAGTCTTAAAATGCTGAACAATTCCATCTCCAAAGTATTGTTTTAAATGCTGTTTTAAATTTGTGAGGGGAAATGTTGCTTTAACAAAATTAAAGCACCAGAT
The DNA here is from genome assembly GCA_004027295.1 of Dolichotis patagonum. Taxonomy (NCBI): domain Eukaryota; kingdom Metazoa; phylum Chordata; class Mammalia; order Rodentia; family Caviidae; genus Dolichotis; species Dolichotis patagonum. The sequence continues at coordinate 5,446 of PVJX010005979.1, read as the reverse complement.
GAACCAAGATGCAAAGAATTAAAATGATGATAGGCAGCACTTTGCAAAACAACAAAAGCAATACAATAAATAGACATAGGGTTAAAAGAGAAATCTGGAGTATTTCTCTAGTCCCTATTAAAAGCAGGTGGCATAACTCTCAGGACCACAAAAATAAGTAAGTACAGGTGATGATGGTTTTACATAGTTTGAAACCAGAAGTATCTTTAGAATTCTGGTGAAAACGTAGAATACTAAAAATCTGAATTCATGGACTGGGGATTTTGCTCAGAGTCATAGGTGCCTGCCTTGCAAGAGTGCAGTCGTGAGTTGAATCCCCGGTACCAAAAATTAAAAATTTAAATTTAAAAAAAATCTGAATTCTATCAGTACCTGATATATAGTATGCTGATTGCTAAGAGACCTTAAATGCTAACATGACAAAAAATATTAAGTAGATAAGGTAATGAATATGTTAATTATCTTTAACTATTTCACAATGCAGACATATATTAAAACATTTCTAGGCATATTCCCAGAAGAACTGAAAACATCATACCACAGTGATATATGTGCACCCATGTTTATAGCAGCACAATTTGTAATAGCTAAATCTTGGAAACAACCTAAGTGCCCATCAACTGAGGAATGGATAAAAAAAGTTGTGATATTTTTATACAATGGAATACTACTCAGCTATAAAGAATGATCACATTGAGACATTTATAAATAAATGGACACAACTTGAGACCATACTCATAAGTGAGATAAACCCAACTCACATGTGTAAATACCATATAGTCTCCCTAGTATGAGAATTGGTAAAAGTACATAAGATTTTATGGTAATCATGATTCCCCATTACATAGCTTTGAAAACTTTTAATGTTTTCATTCGTCAGCTGGAATGTTTTTATTCTGTTTTGTTTGACTTTATTATGTGTGATGGTATGAACAGCTCTTTTGAAGAAAACAAAACATTATAGCAGCCATTACTGATTTAATATCATCTTGCTTTGAAGTCCTACCATGCTTTTATTCTTCTATTACCATCGGTTCTATCATGTTGTGTCTTATTGGGATTTTAATATATGTGATAGTATAAACAAATTTTTTTATGGAAAATGAGATATTATAGTAGCCATTGATCATTTTCTGTTATTCTGTTCAGAATGCCCTGTAATTCTTTCATTCTTTTGAATGGTTTTATACTATTTTGTTATGTTTGATATTATTGTATTTGAAACTATGCTCAACTATAGCAAAGAAAGAGACATTATGGTAGCTACTGTTAATTTCTGGTTGTCTTGTTGTAAAGTGCTGTGTTGCTTATGTTGTTCTGTTCTGATCTGCTTTGTTCTGTTCTCTTTTGTTTTATTCTCTTCAAAATAAAAAAAGAAAACAAAAAATCAGACTGTGCAGTGTAGATACATATACACAACTTTGTTTGTTAATTATGTCCTAATAAAATAAATGAACCTTTTAAAAGTACTAAAATCCAAGTGAGATGTCCTACATTCAAATTTCTTTGTACCTGAGGCAATTTTCAAGCCTCAAGTTTCTCTTCTATAAAATAAAAATGGTAATAGTAATAATTAAAAGGGGGTTTATGAAAAACAAATGAGATAGCTCGTAAGTGATGCTTACAGTAGTGCTTGGCACTTACAAAGCACCAGACGAACACTACCCATGACTACAATCATGATGACTCAACCCAACAGGCAACGAGAACAGAAAAAAACAAAAAAAGATAAAACAAAAGCTGAGGTCCAAGAACTGTTGGACAATTTAAGAAATTGCAACATGTGAGTAGTTGGAATTTCTGGGAATAATAAATAGAGAACAAAACAAAAGAATCACGTGACATAATTATGATTGAGAATTTTCCAAAATTAATGGCATACACCAACACAGATCCAGGAATCAGCAAATACCAAGCAAGACAAATGCTAAAAACTCTACACCTGGACATGTCATAGTCAAATTAAGAGAAAAAAAAGATTAGGAGATAATCTGGAAAGAAGTCACAGATTGTGGATGCATACCATACCTGCAGAGGAATAAAGACAAAAATTACAGTGAGCAAAGGGAAATGTTTGTAAAGGCGGAGCATTGAGGATTGCTAGTTACAAAAGTATAAACACTGGACAAAATCCACAACACTGTACCTTACTTAAAGTGACTGTATTTTATTTTATTTTATGTAAATTAATATAATAAATAAAATTAATATAACAAATAAAAGTTTGCTTCATAAGTGTACCAAATTGGTTACTCTTAAGACCAGAGCATTCAAAAAATGGGTATGGTCCTTTTCTATCATTTTTTAAAAGGTATAAGAGACAGTCACAGGGTGGGAAGAACACAGTAATTAGTATACGTGGTGAGTGGCCTAAGAGAAATAAGAACAAGTTTGGAGGAGGCAAACACATAAACCTCAGCAGTTCTTTGCGAGGCCAGAGAATGTCCTTAGAGGAAGTGACACCTGAGCTAAGGCTTAGAGAGTAAGTGGAATCTACTAATGTCTTTCTATTGCCATCCATACATTAGTCTCCGATCATCATTTATCCAGCCCATGTGACACAGCTGAGGTATCACAGCTTCCTAGACAGTTTGTAATGTGTTACTTTGTGTCCTCTAGATTTTGACATTTCTTTCATGTTAAATTTGAAGGTATAATAATAAACATCCAAAATGTAGCCAAATTGCATTTTATAATACTTTATGGTGACTTGACTTAGATTTCTTTTTTTAAAAAAACAAAATTACATGCAGAAAAAAAATCAGACACAGTCAGATTCTGTGCTCTGTCCAAATATTGTGTCCAGGCATGAAGTAAGCACTGTAGTGATTGCTGTTGATGTTTTATACATGTCCAATCTAGGCTATTCCTTAAAATTGGGAAATTAGGGCTGGGGATTTAGCTCAGTGGCTTAAGCGCCTGCCTGTCAAGCGCGAGGTCATGAGTTCGATCCCCGGTACCAAAAAAAAAAAAAAAAATTGGGAAATTAAAATTTTTTTCTTTGCATTGAATTTATTTTTTTCTTCCTACATCCCAATTTTTTTGTTTGGTTTTTAAATTTTTTATTAATGCATGCTTGCAGTAAATCATGATTGCATTCACTGTGGGAAATTGGCACATGTACACAGCACATCTCATTTCTTTCCCCGCTACCTCCCCTTCCACCCCCCTCTAAAATTTTTTTTGGCCAGGATCAGACTCATTTATTTATTTTATAAGTCCTCATCAAGTTAATTATCATAAATACAGATTGACAGCCAGATAGGTCAAAAAACATAAAAGACACATAAAACAATATTTGATACAAAATCAAGGTACACTTTTGGATACATTACCCTTGTTGGATATAATAACATTTTTCTTCCCTTTTTTTCCTATTGACTGTCTTGTATTTTGTACTTTATTTAAATACTGGGCTTCTCATGTAAAAGAATCCATGTGATATTTAAGCCTGTTTGTTTTACTTCACTTAATGTTGTGACCCCATGGTGCATCCATTTTCTAACAAATGACTAGAATTTATCCTTCTTTATGCAGAGTAGCATGTCATATATAAATACCACATTTTCTTTATCCATTCAACTATTGATGAAATTACAAGCTGCTTCCAAGATCCAGCTATTAAAACTTGTTCTGCTATAATATGTGCATGCATACATCATTCTAACATAGCTTTGACTTTTTCAGGAAGAGACTTAGAAGGCAATAGTTGCATCAAATGGAATTTCTAATTTTAGGACTCGTCATACTGATTTCCAGAATGGCTGGGTTTTGTTGTTGTGTTGTTTTGTTTTGTTTTTGCCAATATCATGCTGTTTTTATTTCTGTATCTTTGTAGCATAACTTGAAGTCTAGAATGGTGATGCCCCCTGCCATGTCTTTGCTGTCCAGAATTGCTTTTGCTATTCTAGATCTTTTCTGGTTCCATATGAATTGTAGAATTGCATTCTCTAGTTCTGTGAGAAATGCTATTGATATTTTGATTGGAATTGTGCTAAATCTTTATAAAACAGCTTTGGAAATGTAACTACTTTGACTATATTGGGTCTACCTATCCAAGAATGGGATATCTTTCCATTTTCTGATGTCCTCTTCAAACTCCTTTTTCAGAGTACTATAGTTTTTATTGTAAAAGCCTTTCACTTCCCTGCTTAGGTTAATTCCTGAGTATTTCATTTTTCCTGATGCTATTTTGAAAAGCATTTCCTAATTTCTCTCATGGTGAGTTTATTATTGGTATACAGGACCTCTATTGAATTTTGAGTGTTGACTTTGTATTCTGCTATATTACAATATTTTATTATTAATTCTAGTAGTCTTTTGGTGGAGTTTTTGAGGTCTTCTATGTAGAGAATAATGTCATCTACACATAATGATAATTTAATTTCTTCTTTTACGTCCATATCTCTTTTATTTCTTTGTCTTATCTAAATGCTCTGCTCTGACTAATGTTTTGAGAAACGTGTTGAACAAGAGTGGTAACAGCAGATATCTTTGTTTTGTTCCTGATTGTAGAGGGAAAGCTTTCAGTTTCTCTCCATTTAGTATGATGTGGTATCATAGATCACAGTAATCATAGATGGCTTCCATAAGATTGATATAAAGACCTTCTTTTTTTTTCAGTTTTTATCAGGGATATATATTGGATTTTGCAAATGCCTTTTCTATAGCTATTGAGATGATCATGAAATTTTTGTCTTTGCTTCTATTTATGTGATGCATTACATTTATTGATTCACATGTGTTGAACAATTCCTGTGTCTTTGGAATGAATCCCGCTTAATCATCATGTACAATCATTTCTGATGATTTTCTGCAATCTGTTTGCCAGAATCTTTTTTTTTTTTTTTTTTTTTTGCACCCAGGATCAAACTCATGACCTTGTGCTTGCCAGGTGGGTGCTTATGGGCTAAATCCCCAACCCCTGTTTGCCAGAATCTTATTGAGGTTTTTTGCATATATGTTCATTGAAGAGATTAGCCTGTAGACCTCCTTTTTTGCTTGGGTCTTTTTCTGGTTTTGGAATCAGGTAATGCTTGCTTCTAGGAATGATATCAATTTCATTAAAGAATTTGGGGAGTATTGATTTTAGATAATCTCGAAAGTTCTCACAGAATTTGGCAGTGAATCGATCTGGACCTGTGTTTTTCTTTGTTGTTTTGTTTTGTTTTGTTTTGTTTTTTATTTGAAAGAGGATAAAACAAAAAAGGGCAGTACAGAGCAGATCAGAACAGGACAACATAGGCTACACAGTACTTTACATTAAGACAACTGGACATCAACAGTAGCTAACACCATATCTCTTACTCTGCTATAGTTGAGCATAGTTTCAAATACAATAATATCAAACATAACACAATAGTATAAAGCCATGCATAGAGTGAAAGAATTATGGGGCTTTCTGAACCGAATAACAGAAAATGATCAATGGGTACTATAATATCTC
>PVJX010005978.1:0-81167 GCA_004027295.1 Dolichotis patagonum | reverse complement strand
TGTAGAAGGTAAAATGGGAGAGAAGAAATTTCAAGTTCAAAACCTGGGAAGTATCTGAAACAATTAGGAAAGTAGGAGCTAAAGGTGAGAACATATCAAAAAGAACAGGAATCCAAGATTACAGGTGATAATTCACTCTCCTCACAAATACAGGTAGATGTGGAGGAACCTCGATAGCCATATAATAGACAGAGACTTTCTATACTATTACCATAACAACAATAATGCTAGCAGTATAAATGAGTGATTTTTCCCCTAAGACAGAAAACTAAAAAAGGGTACAGAATATGAGGACATTTTAAGCACAGCAGAAGCAGTTAACATTAGATGATAGTCTTGTTAATATTAAAATGGAAGAGAAAATCATGTAATGAGAGATAAGTCAGGTCTGGATAGGAGTAAAATAGTTTTGGACAGCTTACTATTCAGAATTCAAAACCTAAAGAGAGGTGAGATTTGTGGAGCAGCAAGGTGATCCAATTAGTCTTGAATAATATGAATCTGAGTTGAACTGATTTAGTTAAATCAAACCACTTTGCATACTCTTGTCACACTATATATAAAATCAGAGAGGATAATTTTGAAGAGAAACTTACTGATATGTTACTTCAAATGCAAAGTTAACCACCATTCCCACCTCCCCTCCTTACCAACAAAGAACATGATGCTGTAATAAGATGGTTTCTGTCTCTATTCAAAAAAAGATGGAGGGCTAGGGATTTAGCTCAACAGTACAAGCACCTGCCTGGAAAGTATGAGGTCATGAGTTTGAGCCCCAGTATGCCACCCTAAAAAAATAAGATGGAATAGTAGACAAGACATTTTGATTGCTGTTAACTGAGTTTTGGTCAGGAAGTTTGGAGATAGGAGCAAGATAGAACAGAATGTTTATTCATCAATACAGGAGGCCAATGAAGCTTGGTGGAGACTCTCTCAGTATCAGTTTGGGTTGGATCTGGATATGTTGGCATAAACTGTCTTAAAATGTAGTCTATTATTTTGATATTTATTTTTTATCAGTACATGTTTCCAGTACATTATACTGACTTTTATTGTGGTGAGCAGTACATGTACTTAACAGAACTCAATTCTTGGTATTCCTCTTCCCTACCCTCAGTCCTTTCTTCCTCTCTCTCTTACCCCCCCTCCCTATTTACAAAAGATCTGTCTTCCTACTTTCTATTATCTTTTATTTTGCTCTTTAATTCACCTATGTTTTTTATTTCTTATATAAGACATGTGAAATTTACGCTTGTGTGTTTCATTTATTTCACTTAACATTATAGTCCCAATGTGCATCCATTTTTCTACAAATTACTCCAGTTTATCATTCTTTATGGCAAAGTGGTACTCCACTGTAAATTTTCTTTATCCTTTATCTGATGTTGGACTTACAGGCAACTTCCAAGATTTAGTATCATGAATTGTGCTGCTATAAAAATCAATATGCTTGTATCTTGTTAATATGATGTCTTTAGCACTTTCAGGAAGATACCTAAAAGAGGAATAGCTGGGTTGAATGGGATTTCTAGTTTTAGTATGTTGAAAATCTCCATACTGATTTCCATAGTGTTTGTACCAGTTTGCATTCTCATCAACAATGCAGAAGGGCACATTTCTCCCCACAACTTTGTCAGAATTTGTTATTGTTTGATTTTGTAATGACAGCCATTCTTTCTGGAGTAGGATGGATTACTTGAGTAATTTGCATTACTCAATTGAAATGATAAGCATTTTTTCATCTGTTTCATGGTCATTTGTACTTCTTTTGAGAAACATTTATTCACTTCAGTCTTACACTTTTTCTTTTGAGATAAGTTCTCAGTATGCAGCTCAGGGTGGCTTGAACTCATTTTATAGTCCAAGCTTAACTGAAACTGGTAACATTCCCACTGCCTCGGACTCCAGAGTGCTGGCATTACAGGTGAGCATCACAATGCACAGCTATCATTGTCCATTTTTTTATTGGATCATTTATTTTGCAAGGTGACTTGTGTACATTTGTTTGTTGTTTATGTTTGGGAGTTCTTTGTACATTCTAGATATGAGTCCTCTCTCCAAGAAGTAGCTAGTAAACATTTTTCCCATTGTCTCTTCACTCTGTTGGTGGCTTCCTTGGCTATGCAGAAGAACTTTAACATAATTGCATTTGTTGTTTCTTGATGTTATTTCCTGTGCAATTGGGGTTCTGCTTAGAAAGTCCTTTCTTGTGCCTATGTCTTCAAACATTGTACCTGTTTTATCTTCTAGCAGATTGCTTCTGTTTTAATATTTACCTTTTTGAGCCATTTTTATTTCATTTGGTGCTTGGTGATAGATATGAGCCTCGATTCAATCTTTTGCATCCATGTAACCTATATTCACAGCACTATTAAAATGCTACTATCCATCTATCATATACTTTTGACTCCTTTATCAAAATCAGATGACTTAATATGCCTTTTTTTTCCATCTTCTATTCTATTCCATTGGTCCACACGCCTTGTTCCATGAAATTACTCTGCTGTTTTTAGTACTGCAGCTTTGTAAGTAAACTTGAAATCCAGGATTGCAATAGCTCCTTCTTTGTTTTTATTGTCCATGATAGCTTTTGCTATTCTGTGTCTTTTCTGGTTCCACACAAATTTTAAAATAGTTTTGCCTATGTCTGTGAGGAATACTGTTGGTATTTTGATTGGGATTGCACTAAATTGATGTATCAGTTTTGGTAATATGGCCATCTTGACAAGTTCCTGCCTATCAATTAACAGAAGAAATCTTCATTTTTGGATGTCCTGTTCAATTGCCTTTTTTTTTTTTTTTACAGTACAGTAGTTTTCATTACAGAGGGTTTTTTTTTTACTTCCTTGGTTATGTTAATAGCTGATTATTTCATTTTTTGATAGTATTGTGAGTTACTGTATTGTTTTCTTAGTTTGCTTCTCAGTCAATTCATTATTGTTATACAGAAATTCTATTTACATTTTGTGCATTGATTTTATGTCCAGCTTCATTATTGAATTTAGTTTTTAATTCTGAGTAATCTTTGGTGGAATTTTTTGGGTTTTCTATTTATGGAATCATGCAATCTGGAAATAACAATAGTTTGACTTCTTCATTTCTCTGCATATCTCTTTTATTTCTTTCTCTTGCCTGTTTGCTCTATTTTGTGTCTGTTTTTGCTCTGTGCTTTGTATTTAACAGGAGGGGTGATAGTGAACAGCATGTCTTGTTTCCTGATTTTAGAGGAAAAGTATTTAATTAAGATTTAATATGATGTTGGCAGTAGGTTTGTTATACTTTAATCAGATTGTGATAAAGCCCTTCTACACCTATTTTTTTCAGACTATTTTTTATCATGGGTGAATATTGTACATTGTCCAAGACTTTTTCTGCATCTATTGAGATGATCATGTGATTTTTCTCCTTGTTTCTGTTTATGTGATGTACTGCATGTATTGACTTTTTGGATTTTTGAGGTCTCTGTTCTAATTGCATTGATATGGATCTTTTCTTTCTTTCTTTTGGTAAGTTTGCCAAAGGTTTGTCTATTTTGTTTATTCTTTTGAAGAACTATCTCTTCGATCCATTGATTCTTTGTAAGATCACAGTGGAATGTAATTTCACTCATTTCTGCTCTGATCTTGATGACTTCCTTCTTTATACTAGGCTTGAGTTTGGTCCATTCTTGTCTTTCTAGGATCTGGAGGTGCATTACTAGGTTATTCATTTGAGATCATTCTGTTTTTCTAATGTGGGCATTCACAAACTTCCCTGTGAGGACTATTTTAATTGTGTCATACATTTCCTGGTATGTTATACCAGTATTAGGCACTTGTAAGAATTGTTTAATTTTTTCATTGATCTCTTTTATGAGTCAATGAGTATTCAAGAGTGTGTTACTTAATATACTGTTGTTTTCAATTGATGTCTATATTTCACTAATAGTATATATGAGATAATTTATATTATTTTGTATTTATTTAAGCATATTTTATGGGCTAGTATATGGTCTATTTTGGAGATAAATGTAATTTAGAGTGTATTTGCAAAGTACCAAGTTTTAGAAAGGAATCATGTTTTATTTTGGAGGGGGATGGTATCTCTAGTCCTAAAAATCTTAATTTTAAAAAAATAGCCCTTTCATGAAACCACTTGGAGGACACTAGGGAGTTTAATGGTAGTTTTTCAAGTTGTAATCTTCATATATATGATTGGGCTGAGGACAAATTGGGAAGTCTTATTTTGGTTACTGCACAATTTGGGGATTTTCCAAGAAGAAATGGAGCAGTGATGGTCAGCAATCAGAGAAAATAGCGGTTGTGTGGATAGACTTTAAAATCTTAAGTACACATAGCAGAACATAATAAGAGACAGGGTTACTAAATTATATAAATATGGAGGAAACAATATATTAAAATTTCAGATAAGATCAAAAAGGCAGTGTAATAATAGAGTTAGAGAATAGAAGAGTTAGCAGAGCAGCAGGATGTTCTTGAATTTTCTTATAATTTTAAATATATAACATCCATCTTTTCATAATCTTCCTTTACCAAAAATGCTTTGTACATGATAACACGCACATGGTGAATACTTAATGTAAGCAAATGACATTTACACTAATTATGTATTGTTTTTACTTACCCTGCTGAATTCAGAGACATAAAATTTTCTGCTTTTTGTCTTAACTCTGCAATCTCTGGTGTCCTGAAAATGTATTCGTTTACAAAATAGTTTTAAAGCAAAGGTCTCAATATAATATGCAATACAATATAATTGAAAACCTTGTTCAAAAGCAATATTTTCTGTTTATAGTGAACTACAAAAATATGAGCAATTAACTCTGCATTCCTCAAAACCTGGGAAAAGTAGCTTTCTAGATTTTTTTTCCCTTTACTGTTGACCTATTATTTTATAAATGATTTTAAAAATTAAAAGAAAAGTGATACTTAAAACTGAGTAAGAAAATTACTTCACTATTTTGCAAACATTACTCTTAAAAGTAACTGTGAGGGCAAATAATACACAAAAATGAGCAGAATTCAGTGGATTCTACAGTGTCTCATGCAAAATGTTATTTTAATTATTTATGCAATGTAAAGAATTCCATCATATATTTGGGCTTTTTTTTCCTCTTAATTCACTTCAACAAAGAATAAATCTGACGCCATAATGCATTTTGAATTTATCTTAGTTACATTTTTTTTCATTGCCGAGACAGAATACTTAGTACCCAAAGTTAAAGGAAGAAAAGTTTGTTCAGCTCACAGTTTGGAGTTCAGCTGGCTCCAAGGCAGGCTGGTACACAGCAGAGATGCAAAAGTTCATGGCAGTGGAAGACAGCAAAAGGATCAAGAAAAACAGACAAACTTCTTTCTGTCCCTTACAGTGTGTGAAGTCCACCCTAAGGCCTGCATAGTGCTCACACGCTTAATCTTTGCACTGGACCAAAAATCAATCACAAACTCTAGATTCAGCTGCCCCCCGTGACTGCATGAGGCTTTTGGAGGACGTATGGACACACAGCATAACATCTTTGGAGATGCTGAAGAAACACTTAAAGACAAAGTAACTATCTTTTATTTTTCTGAGAAATTAAGTTTAATGATTTAAGAACTATAAAATTATTATTTTTTCAAAAAATCAGTGTTTTTATTGCTTGTTACATTATTTTGAGACTGAGATTGAAGTTACTTTGCAATTGAGCAATTAATTCTATCCATGATTTTTAAAAATTATATGTTTCTTCAGACTAAACTGATAGAAACCAACAACCAGCAATTACTTCTAACCTCTAGTTGTGATTTAGTATAATTCGTGTCTGTTTGTAATCCTCCTGCCTCAGCCTCCTGAGCAGCTGAAATTACAGGCATGTACACTTAAACTCAATTCAATAGGCATGCTCAAGTTCCTACTATAGATCAGGTTCTAGGAATATGAAATGAGTGATAGAGTGATTTCTACAGTCACACAACTTGTGGACAAGGATATTTATTTACATAAATAACTGTAATAGAAAGTCAAATATGTAATAAATATTTAGGAAATACCTAAAAGTAAGTCAAGGACAGCTGAAACACAGAAGAGGCTTTGCCTCTTTATAGTTGTGTGGGTTGGTTGTGCAGGGAGGAGCAGCTCTATCCCAAAAGTCCTTTGTACTGATGGTCTAAATTTGGCAGTGTTTGCTGAATGCTGAAGTCCTTCCTAACCTGAGATTACATTGCAAAGAAATCAGTTCTCCACAATAAAAGATCAGACTTTGGCACTGTCAGAAGCTAGTATGAGATTTTGAAGGAAGTGAAACCATGAAACTTGGTATTTTATAATAACTGAAAAGGAAGGTTTCTAAACCCTTCCATCAATTCTAATTTTTGGTTCATACAACCACCAGCTTATTTAAGCTAATAACATATTAACTTTTTCTTCAATATCCCCGTGTCTAATTTCTTGCTCTTTTAATACTATGGCCCTCCCAGATCCTAATATATTTACATGAACTCTAATTCCTATAAAAGATTCTGTACATAGATTCCTAGATTATGTCCCTACTTTCTCAAATATTTGTAGTGGATCTATTCCTGAGTGAACTCAGGAATAATCACAACACAGACCAATTCACAACACAGGCCAAATATGAATAGGATTTCAAAAAGTAAATGAGACCTTATTAGACAAACAAGTTACAAAAATCATCCTTGTAAAAAGGAAGCTCAAACACACTGTAGGAAAATGACTTTAGGAGCCTAAATCCTTCAATTAACAAAACATACTCACATCTAAATTCTCTCACGATTATTTCCCACAGTTATTACTGCCTCTGTCCACTGAAGCAGATGATGCATTTTCCTCATTAGTTTTATCTCTTGACCCAAATTTCAAAGAGTAGTCTTGCACTGGGGGACCCAGAATAAAATGGCAGATGTCAGCTTAGGACATCAGGCAACCCTCACTCATTTCACTGTAATGCACAATGAATTCAAGACCAGCAACCGAACCAGAAAGGAAGAATCCATTCTAGTGGTATAAATGAAAGCCTTAGATTTGGCCATAACTGAAAGGACTTTGACACTTGGACTTCTTCATTACCTGAAAAAAATGACAAAAGAATTGAAAATGTTCTTTGTTAAACAGTGTGACTTCGGATTGTATTCCCTCAAAACAAAGTCACAATTAATAAGTATTTGATAAATGTAACTTTCCAATTATCTTAAAGTTATTTCTTGTTTGACTCACTGTTATTTTTATTTTAAAGAGAAAAACAGAAAAATCAGGAAGGAAATGACCATCAAAAAACAACAAAAGCGAAAATGACAACAACAACAACAAACAAACAATAGTGATATAGAATTTCAAAACAAGACCTAGGAATTTAACAATGGTTGTTATATTGCCTGTTGTTAGCTTCAAAATAGTTGCTCAGTTTACTAGGTACAGGCATGCATAATTTCCCTTAAAGAAGTTTCTTTCTCTTTCACTATATCCATTGTAACTGTTGGATCTTATTTATTCTTTCAGTGTCTTATACTAGCAAGGCAATGCAGTGTTTACATATGTAAGTCTGATTTATTTCACTTACGAGTATAGTTTCTAGTTGTATTCATTTATCTGTAAAAGCCTCAAGTTTATCATTGTATATGACTATTAGTCCATTGTATAAAAGTACCATACCCGTTTTTATCATTCCTCAGTTGATGGGCATTTGAGTTGTTTCTTAAATCTGGCTATTATAAACTGTGCAGCAATAAATATGGTTGCACATGTATCGCTGTGGTATGATGTTTTCAGTTCTCCTAGTAAAATACTCAGAAAGGAAATGGCTAGGTTGAAAGCAAGCTCTAATTCTAGTTTTTTGAGGAATCTCCACATTGATTTCTACAGTGGTTGTACAAGTATACACAACCACCAACAATAGAGTTCCTTTATCTCCACAGCCCAACCAGCATTTGTTATTGGTTGATTTCTTGATGATAGCCATTCTTTCTGGAGTAAAGTAAAATCTTAGTGTTGTTTTAATTTGTATTTCTTCAATAACCAGTGACATTAAACATTTCATCATATATTTATCTGCCATTTGTATTTCTACATCTGAGAGGTATGTATTCATCTCAGATGCTCATTTTTGGATTGGGTCTTTCAATTTTGGGGGTTTGATTTTTTTAATTCTTTCTATGTTATGGATAGGAGTCCTTTGAGGGACTGTTGGCTAAGATTTTTCCAATTAGTGGATTTTCTTTTGACCTGCAAATCTGTTGATGATTTCTTTTGACATGCAAAAACTTCAATAACATGAGATACCAGTTGTTGATTCTGTGAAGTATTTCCTGTGCAGTTTGTTTTCTGTTCATGAACTCTCTGCCTAACCTTATGTTTTCAAAAATTTTGCCTACTTTATCTTTGAGCAAATTTAGAGTTTCTGATTTAACATTTAGATCTTTGATCCATTTTGGTTTTAGTACATGGTGATAGATATGGGTCTGGTTTTAGTTTTCAGTATATGGGAAGCTAGTTTTCCCAACAGCATTTATTAAAAAGGCTGTTTTTATTCCAGTGAACATTCTTGGATCCTTTGTCAAAGATGAGATTGCTGAATGTGTTAGTATTTGTGGTTGTATCTTCTAATGTATTCCATTGATCTTTGGGTCTCCTTTTTGTTAGTACCATGCTGATTTTATCATAGTAGCTTTGTAGTACAATTGGAATTCAGAGATTGTGATGCCTCCTGCCTTGTCTTTGTTGCCTAGAATTTCCTTTCCTATTGTAGATCTCTTCTGGTTTCAGATAAATTTTAAGAATGGTTTGTCTAAATCTGGGAGGTAAATTAGTGGCATTTTGATTGGAATTGCATTAAATATGTCTAACAATTTTGGGAGTATGGCCATTTTCACAGTGTTTATTCTTCCTATCCATGAACAAGGGATGTTTCTCCATTTTCTGAAAACCTCATTGATTTCTTTTTTCAGAGTACTATAAATTGCAATGTGTAGACCTTTTACTTCCTTTGTTAGATTGATTCCAAAGTATTTCATCTCTTTATGTACTATTGTGAAAGGTATGGTTTCCCTTATTTTTATCTCAGTGAGTTTGGCTTTGGTGTACAGGAATGCTATTAACTTTGAGTGTTTATTTTGTATCCAGCTACATTACTGAATTTGGTTATTACATCTAGAAGTATTTCAGTGGAGTTTTTGAGGTCTTCCATACAGAGTATCATGTCACCTGCAAATAATGGTAGTTTAACTTCTTCTTTTCCTATCTTTATTCCTTTCATTTTTCTCTCATGTCTAATTGCTTTGGCTAATGTTCAAAAAACTATATTAATAGGAGGGGTGATAATGGACATCCTTTTCTTTTTGCTGCTTTTAGGTTTAAAGTTTTCAGTTTTTGGTCATTTAGTAAGATTTTGGATGTTGGCTTTTATCAGATTGAGGTAAAGACCATCTATTCCAATTTTCTGTAGGGTTCTTATCATGAAAGAGTGTTGGACTTTATCAAATACTTTTTCTGCATCTATTGAGATGATCATGTGATTCTTGTCTTTGACTCTGCTAATATTGTATATTATGTATGTTGAACCATCCTTGCATTCTTGGGATAAATCCCACTTGGTCATGGTGTATAAACTTCTTAATAATTCAATACACTGTGCTTGCCAGTATTTTACTGAGTTTTGCATCTGTGTTCATTAGGGAGATTTGCCTATAGTTCTCTTTTTTTAGTGGGATCGTTTTCTGGTTTTAGCATCTGGTTAATACTTGCTTTCCAGGAATGAGTTAGGGAAAATTGTTTCCCTTTCATTTTCATTGAAGAGTGTGAGGTGTGTCAGCCGTAAGTCTTCTCTAAATTTCTTGTAGAATTCAGCTGTGAATCCATCAGGACCTGGACTTTTCTTTGTTGGTAAGTTTCTAAGTTCATTAGCTGAAATTGAGTTGTTCATAAGTTTTATATCTTCTTGATCTAGCTTTGGTAATTCATAAGTTTCTAGGAATATGTCTATTTCTTCTGTGTTATTGAACCTATGAGAGTAAAAGTTTTTGAAGTAGGTGTTGATGATCTTCTGTATTTCCACAGCAGCGGTTGTGATTTCACCATTTCGGTCCTTATTGCATGAATTTGAGTTTTTTCCTTTGCTTTTTATGATAAGGTTGGTTCAGAGTTTACCAATTTTTTTTATTATTTCAAAGAACCAAGTCTTCAATTCATTATTTCTTTGTGTTGTTTTCTTAGTCTCAATTGTGTTAATTTCTGCTCTGATCTTTATAATTCTTCTTCCTTCCTTCCTACTTTTGGCTTTGTGCATGACTCACTCTTCTTTTACTAGAAGTTTGAGGTGTAGCATCAGGTTATTTGTGTTCATTCTATTTTCCTGATGTGAGACTTCACCACAATAAATTTGCTTCTGAGGACTGCCTCCATTGCATTGCACAGGTTCCAGTAATTTGCATTTGCATTTTTGTTTCCTTGTAGATATTGTTTAATTTCTTCTCTAATTTTCTGTATGACTTATTGGTGATTCAGTAATATATTACTTAATTTCTATGTGTTCCTGAAGTTTTTTGGGGATTCTTTTGTCATTAATTTCCAATTTCATGACACTATGGTCAGATAATATGTGTGGGATAAATTTTGATTATTTTACATTTACTTAAGCATATTCTATTGGCTAGTACATGATCTATTTTAGAGACTCTCCACGTGCAGCTGAGAAGAATGTGTATTCTGATATTATTGGGTGAAATATTCAGTACAAGTCTATTAAGCCTATTTGTTCACAAGTTTGATTCAGTTCTGTTATTTCTTTACTGATTTTTTTCTCGTTGATCTGTGTCTTTGTATTAATGGGGTGTAGCAGTCTATCATTATAATTGTGTTATTGCTTATTTGACTTTTTATGCCTATTAATATTTGTCTTATATAGCTGGATGCTCCTGTATTTGATTCATATATATTTAAGATTGTTATCTCTTCCTCTTGAAGTTTTCTGCTAACCAATATGTAATGCCTTTCTTTATCTTTTGATCATTCCTGAATTTCACATTGTCTGCAAACAGAATAGCTACTCTGCTTTTTTCTGGGTTTCTGTTGCATGAATTATTGTTTTCCATTCTTTGACTTTCAGTCTATGAGTTTCCTTTTGGGTTAGATGGGTTTCTTGTATACAACATATGGTTGGATTTTGTTTCTTGATCCATTTTGCCAGTCTGCTTCTTCTAATTAGTTAGTCAGGGCCATTTACATTAGTGGTTTTAACTAGGTTTATTTATATTGGTTTATTTCTGTCATGCTATTATTTGCTCTGGGTTCTTTAGTTTCTTCCTCTGTTTGTTTTCCCTGTTTGGTGTTTTCTTTCTGTTAGTGTTCTTAAAATTGCAGTCATTTTTGTCTCTATCTAGAATATCTTTTAGTACTTTGTAGGGGTAGTTTAGTGGTCATGAACTTTTTTAGTTGCTTTTTGTTGTAGAAATATTTTATTTCTCCAACAGTTTTTCAAGACAGTTTTTCAGGGCACGTCAATCTGGGATGGAAGTTGTTCTCTTTTAGGACTTGAAATACTTCCCTGCATGCTCTTGTTGGCTTTACTGTTTGGTTGAAAAGTTTGCTATTATTCTGATGGCTTTTCTGTATAGGTTATCTGTTTCTTTTGTATAACAGCTTTTTCTGTTCTTACGCTAGATTTCTGGAATCTTGATTATTATGCCTGATTGTAGATTTATTTTGATTATGGCTAATTCAAGTTCTATACACCTCACTTATCTGTATGTCAGCTGCTTTTCCCATGTTTTGGAATTTTTCTGCTATTACCTCTGTAAATAGTCTTTTAATTTCATTTTGTTGACTCTTTTTTTCATTTACATGAGTCATGATTTTATTGTTTTGTTTTGTTTTGTTTATTTTTTTTTGCATCATCTTGCAACTTTTGAACTATTTCCTGGTACCTTGTTATTTGTAAAACATCTTCCTTTTCCTGAATGCTACCTGCAATCTTGTCTTCAAGGTCTGAGATTCTATGTTCACATTCTTTCAAGCAGTTTTGCAAGTTTTTGATGGAATTTTTGATTTCCTAGATATCTCTTTGAGTCTGTATCATGCATTCTAGTTCTTCCCTAGATTGTTCATTCGACATTTCCATCATTTTCCAATGGATATGCTCAGTATTTCTTTCACTGTTTATCATTTCTTGTTTTACCTGGGAGATTATTTCTGATCTGATTTCCTTTACAGCTTCATGGAGTTGTTTCTTTACTTCAATTACTATGATTTCAGAAATTTCAGGTATATGACTTAAACCACAGTCTGTCAGCTTCTGGGCTGTGTATGATGCTATTGCTATTGCTAACTGTACTACTTTAGCCAGAGTGTAACCTCTTGTAATCCATTGTTGTTCTTTGTAGGACAATACTGTGAGTATATAGGTTCATAATCATTGCCACAGTACCAAAGAACCAAATAGATAGCAACTTCTCAACACTAATAAACTGTGAAGGTACAGTCTTGAGACTCATACAAAATCCAAGAGCTAACTACATCTAGAAGATATCTCTGAGGAACATACATTTCCTAGAGAAGCATCAATACTAGTGAAAAAGCTACCTACCATAAGCAATGTATAAGTATCAACACAGAAAACAAATTAAAATATAAAATATAGAACATTACAAGACACAGAAGAAAAGTTCAATCGCAGACCTCCAGCCCAGTGACAATAAGTTGAGGGGTCAAGAAATCAGAAGTCCCCACCTGAATTTTCTAATATTGTGGCAGCAGAAGTAAACAAACAAATGAATAACACCTGGCAAATGACAGTATAGAGAAAATCAGATCAGAAATAATCTCTCAGGCAAAGAAACAGATGGCAATCATAATGAAAGACTTGCTCACTGAATCTAACATAGACTTCGATTTTGAAAAAAGGATGAGCTTAGGAATATGATGGAAATCATGAATGCCCAATATAGGAAAGAAATAGATTTTATGAAACAAATTCAAACAGGTATCCAGGAGATTAAAAATTTCACTGAAAGCTTACAAAGCCAAATAAATCAAGGTGAGGACAGATTTAGTGGAGAGTAATGTGGTTAGTGATCACCAAAAGAAAGCTCTCTTAGAATACCAAAAGAAGATGTAAAATAAATCCATTATGTGCTAGGTCATGCAAAGAAGAACAACATAAAATTTATCAGAGTTTAAGCAAAAGCAGAAGACAAAGCAAATGACAATAAAAAACTTGCTGGCAGAAGTAATGACAGGAAAATTTTGAAGAATGGAAAAAATTTGATATACATATAAGTGAGGTATATATAATTCAATTAGCCATGACCAAGATAAATCTGCACCAAGGCATTTAACATCAATATTCAAGAAATTTATCACAAGAACAGAATATTTAAAGCAATTGAAAAAAAGCACCTATAAAAGTAATCTTATTTTTTAAAAAAAGGACCAAGGATTTAGCTCAGTGGCTTAAGCATTTGCCTGCTAAGTTCAAGGTTGTGATTTTTATCCCTGGTACAAAAAAACAAAAGCCCATTAAAGTCACAGCAGAATTCTCAACACAGACCCTTAAGACAAGCAAAGGTTGGAGTAAAGCATTTCAAGTCCTAAAAAAAAAATAACTTCCAATCCACATCAATGTACCCTGCAAAACTATCTTGCAAAATCAGTGGAAAACTGGGATACTTCCATGACAAGTAACTACTAAAGAAATTCATAACCACCAAACTAACTCTACAGAATGTTCCGAAAGATATCTTAGAAAGAGATAATGAAAACAATTCCAAGAACACCAATATAAAGAATCCACCAGGTAAGGTAAGTTAACTGGAGGAAAAAGACAGGGAACCAACAACAGGAAAATAACATGAAAAGGGTAAGCCAACACGTATCACTTATAACTATCAATATAAATGGTCTAGCTGCACCAATCAAAAGAAACAGACTGGCAAAATGGGTTGAGAAACAAGATCCAACAATAAGCTGCATATGATAAACATTTAATTCAAAAAGCAAAGCATAGACTGAAAGTCAAAAGGTGGAAAACAATACTTCATTCAATGGAAATGTGGAAAAAATTAGGAGTAGCTATTATATCTACAGACAATGGGAACTTTAAGTCAATACTGATTAAAAGAGACAAAGAAGATCATTACATACTTGACAAGTAAAACTCCAAGAGGAAGAGATAAGGACCATAAATATATATGCACCAAATACTAGCATACCCAACTATGTAAAACAAATATTAACAGACATGAAAAGTCAAATAAACACTAATGTAGTTGTGATAGGGAACCTCAATACTGCTCTGTCACAAATAGACAAGTAAACTAGGCAAAATAAATCAACAAAAAAAATTCAAAGCTGAACTAAACTTGTTAACAAATGGACTTAGTTGATATCTACAGAATGTTCCATGCCAAAACATCGTAATACACAGTCTTATTAACTGTGCATGGGATATTCTCCAAAATAGACAACATACTAACCTATAGAAAATGCTTAAGTAAAAGCAAAGGAATTGAAATTATCCCATGCATAGTATCAGACTATAGTAAAATGAACTTGGAAATCATTTTCAAAGGAAACCATAAAAACTACATAAACACATGGAAATTAACACCCTCTTGAACAAACAATGGGTCACAGATGAAATTAAAGAAATTAGAAAATTTCTACATTTAAATTAAAAAGTTGCTACAATATACCATGTCTTACGAGACAAGGTTATAGCAGTTCTACAAGGGAAATTTATAGTGGTGAAGTCTCACATCAGGAAAACATAGCAAGTTCAAATAACCAAAGGCTGAACTACAAAATTTTGGGGAAAAACAACAAGTCAAACCCAAAAGTCACATAAAGGAGGAAATTATGAAGATCAAAGTAAACATTAATGCAATGGATATTAAGAAAATAATAGAAAGAATCAATAAATGCAAAGGCTGGTGCTTTGAAAGTTTGACTAAAATTGATAAATGTTTAGGCAACCTTACAAAAAAAGAAAAAACTCAATTCATGCATTTAGAAATGAAATCACAATGAAGTCTTCAGAAATCCAAAAGACCATCAATACCTACTTCAAGAACATTTATTCTAATAAGGTGGTTAACACAGAAGAAATGGACAGATTCCTAGACAAATTAATTTCCAAAGTTGAGTCAAGAAAATACAAAAATTATATACACACCGCTGGGGATTTAGCTCAGTGGCTTAAGTGCCTGCCTGGCAAGCACGAGGTCATGAGTTCGATCCCCAGTGCCAAAAAAAATAAAAACAAAATAAAAAATTATATACACACCAATAATTCAGTGAAACTGAACATATAGTGAAAAATTTACCAACAAAGAAAGGTCCAAGTCCTGATAGATTCAATACTGAATTCTACCAGAAATTTAGAGATGATCTAATGCTACTACTGAAACTCTTTAATGAAATTGAAAGGAAAAGCAACACTCTCAAAGTCATTCCTGGAAGCAAGTATTATCCTGATCCCAAAACTAGAGAATTATCCAACCAAAAAAGAGAACTATAGGCCAGTCTCCTTAATGAACATCCTCACTAAGGTACTGGCAAACAGAATACAACAAAATCAACAAGAAGATTATAAGCCATATTAACAGAACTAAGGACAAAGATCACATGATCACATCAATAAATGTAAAAAAATAATTTGATAAAGTTCAACACCCATTAGTGATTTTTAAAAAACCACAGAAAAGTGGAAGAAATGATCTTTATTGCCATCTGATAAAAGCCATGTATGACAAATTGACAGCCAACATCATAATAAGTAATGAAAAACTGAAAGCTTTAACACTAAAATTAGGAATACAAGGATGTTCACTATTACCACTCCTATTCAACATAGTTCTGCAAACATTAGCCAGAGCAGTTAGACAAAGAAAGAAATGAGATGAATAAAGAAAGAAGTTAAACTGTCATTATTTGCAAATAACATGATACTTTATATAGAAGACCCCAAAAACTCTACCAAAAGACTTCTAGATTATAATGATCAAATTTAGTGGCATAGCTAGATACAATGGGACCACTTTCACTGGAGGCAAGATAGCATCTTTAATAAATGTTGCTGAATAAACTGGCTTACTGTGTGCTGAAGATTAAAACTAGATGACTATTTCTCATCAGTCACTAAACTAAAATTGAAATTGATCAAAGATCTAAATATTAAAACAGAAACACTAACGATGCAGGGAGAGAGAATAGGTAGAACTCTTGAAGACATATGTGTAAGCAAAGACTTCATGAACAAAACCCTGACAGCATGGGAAATACTACAAAGAATCAACACTAGGATCTCATCTTAACAAAAATTTTTGCTCAGCAGAAGAAATCACCAACAAAGTGAAAAGCCAACCCAAAGAGTGGGAAACAATCTTACCTAGTTTTTCTTCAGACAGAGAAATAATATCTAGAACCTATATAGAATTGAAAAAACATCAGACACTCCAAATTTAAATGTCCAATCCATAAATGGGCATCTGAAATGAATAGACACTTTTCAGAAGTTCAAATGACAAACAAATATATGGAAAAAATATTCAACATCAGTTATAGTTTAGAGATGCAAATTAAAAAATTCTGAGATTCTATATCGTCACTTCATAAAGAATGGCTATCATCAAGAAATCAATGAATAACAAAGCTGGCAAGGCTGTGGGGGAAAAGCAACCATTTTTCACTGTTGTTGGGAGTGTAGAGTGGTGCAACCACTGTGGAAATCAGAGTGGAGATTCATTTAGAGTCTAAAGTAGAGGTCTCGTTAGACCCAGCTATTTCCCTTCTTGGTATCTTCCCCCCAAAAATTTAAAACATCACACTGTAGTGTTATATGCACACCCATGTTTATAGTACACGGTTTGGAAAGTTAAGTCTTGGAAATAGCCTAAATGTCCATCAACTGACGAACGAATGAAAATGTGGGTTTTTCTTTTTTACTACAATGGAGCATCACTCAGTCATAAAAATGATAAATTGAGAAATTGGTAAGTAAATGTATGCAACTTGAGTCCACACTCTCAAGTGAAATAAATCAGATACACATGTGTAAATGTCACATTATTTCTCTTGTGTGATAAGCTGAAAGTATAAATAAGGACCAAAATATATAATAGATATTGTGAAATAGGAAGAAAATATTCAAATGGGAAGGAGACCTAGGGAGGGGGATGTAGAAAAGGAAGGAAGAAAATGAAAAGAAAAAACATGAAAAAAGAAAAAAAACAGAAACAGAACTTTTGTAAACAAGTAGAGGAAGAAAGGTTAAAGGAGGGTAAGGCCATGGGAACAAAAGAAGAATCAAGATATATTGTGTGCAGGTACAAATGTGATAATTATGTATACCTAAAAGATACAATCATACAATAGAAAGAAGGAAGGAAGGAAAGAAGGAAAGAAGGAAAGAAAGAAAGAAAGACAGAAAGACAGAAAGAAAGAAAAGAAAAGAAAAGAAAAGAAAAGAAAAGAAAAGAAAAGAAAAGATAGGCAATGTATCCCCCTCCTATGTAACACACAAGTCTTTTCCTTCTGCCATCCTGCACTTTTTCCAGTGCCCTATCACCATCACCATCTACCTCGTGAATTCCCTTTGTACCTAGAGTCCCTGAAGGTGTAAGTATTAATAACAACTTTTATCTCTTATCTGTGGTGGAAATTGTACCATTTGCACAGCTCTGGACTTTCTAGGTGGAGGGCTTTCAGTGAACTTGAGGATTCTTCTAGGTTTGATCAAAACACTGATTTATTAGTTTATGAGTCTGCTCATATCCACAAGTCTCTTACATCCTTCCATCCACAGATTAGGTTAATGACTTTATTCACAATTTACAAAGAAAAAGGAGCAATCATAACATTTCAGTCTTACCACCCCATCTAGCACCTTTAGTAGGCTGCACCTACAGAATCTATTTCCCCATGTGTTAGCTTCCCTAACTTTACTATGATCTTACCCAGAATGAAGCTCTTTGCTAGACCTCAGTTCTATTTGTATGCTCAAGAACACTGTTGAAAACATTATTTTCTTTGCTACCAGTATTAGAATCTTCGGCAAAACAGAACCATTGTGAGAACTGTTTCATGCCATTATGGAGGCCAAAGAATCCCAAGATATAACGTTTACAACTTGAAGACCAAAGGAATCTGGTTGTGTGATTCATCCCAAGTTAAAAGTTCCACCACAGAGAAGGACACTAGTTTAAATCCTGAATTCTAAAGATTTAAAAACCATGAAACCCAGTGTATAGATGTCTAAGTGAAAGACAAAATGAGCATCTCAGCTCAAGCAAAGAGAGAAAAAAAAAATCACCTTTCCTTCATGCTTTTGTTTTACTTTTAGGCACCACACAATGATTCAGTCAATGACAGACACATATGTAACAGCAGTCTCATAAAATTGTAATGGATCCTCAATGGATTGGATGACAGCTTCACACAGTGGTGAGGGCAGAACTTTTTAACTCAGTCTGCTCAGTAATCAAACACAAATCTCTTCTCATAAGACCCTCCCAGACACATTCAGAAATAATGATTTATCAGCTATGTGAATTTTCTTTAAATGAATTGATACATAAAATTAAACATCACACTCTCCTATATCATTATTTTAAACCTCTGAATAGATTATGCCCATGAAACAAAAATGAAGCTTATTCTTTGGTTATCAAAATGTTTTATTCTTCAGTTCACCTATAAAGGGTACTGAGAAGGAATGTTTAGTGAAGTGGAGAAACATAAAGACATGTGCTTTTTTTAATCTGTGGAGAACATGGTGCATTAAGGGAAAAGGAACAATTGTCATTTCAATGCTGCTGATAATTCAGACAGGATGATTACAACTTGTACCAAAAGGAATGTTTCCCACATAGAAGTCATCTAAGAGTCTTAAAAGCAATTTTCATGGTGAGGTTAAGAGAATTTTAATTTTGCAGAAGTATGTTTCAGAAAGCATAGAAAAAAAGAGAAATTGGACTAAGAGAGTTAAGTACATAATGGAACAAAGAAGTGAGATAAGACTGACGAGAGATGTGAAAACACTGATTTTAGATAGTATCACAAAAATCCATCCATGCTAATGTGCAGAAAACCAAGAGTACATTGTGGGTAAGAACAGCAGGTAGAAAAGGGGTAGTGGGGGACTCTGTGGAAGGTCTCTTACGATTGCTAAAGTGAAATTAGATATTAGGCTGGGAGTGAGGCTGAGGAAGGAGACATTGGACTATGAAAATATAAAGTAGGAAATGATCTCCTTAAGAAAATATCCCCCAGGCGTGGAGTGCAATTTTAAGTGGCATACTTGGGCTGCATGTTCATGAATGGAGGTTTAGAGCAGTCAGCACAACTGTGTTTTGTTTAGTCAAACAATAATACAGAATGAAATGAGATAAGAGAGTTAAATTTAATCAAATCTGAAGATTTGGCAAGCTACTGCAAGTAAGAAAGGGGTGTGTGTGTGTGTGTGTTTGTGTGTGTGTGTGTGTGTGTGTGTGTGTGTGTGTGTGTGTGTGTAATTATACCCAAAGGAAATATCATAGTGATTGACCATTAAATTCTTCCGGGTTAAGAAAAAAAGAGAAAATAAACAGTTAGGGGACAATTTCACGATGATCACACCAGTGAACTGCAAGGTCATAATAGTACTGAAAGATTTGAGGACTGAGTTATCATTTTAGAAAGTGTGGTAAGAATAATTAAAACTTTGAAGAAGTTCTAATTATTGACAGTGTCTAACACTGCTTTTGAAGTAGGCACTGTACCTTAAACAGTGAGAGATAAGAATAAATTTGAGTAATATTATATGATTTCACTTGATAATATTTAATAACTGTATAATTGTAAGATTAAATTTATAGCTTTGTAGCATATTCTACAAGGCCCCTTTATGGTTGATCAATTTTTCATCCTGTTTTATACAGTCACCATTTTCATTTTCTCTTTTTAACCCTATACTTCAGAAATTCCAAGCTACCTGTTTCTCAAAATACCATTTTGATTTTTGCTATGACACATACTTTAACATATTCACTCTGCTTAGAATGCTTTTTTTTCATTTCTCAACTAATTAATATATTCCATTAGGCTCAATCATCTGTGAGTCTTCCTCTTATTATTTTGGATAAATACATGTATGTGTGTAAATAGATGATGTGTAGACAGACAGATAGACATAATGTGGGTTCATAAATTCTCTTATGAAACCATGATTTTCTTCAGATAAAAAGTTGGTTTATTCATACTGTACATGTTACACCTCTTCGTCTGTCTGACATATAAATATATCTAAAATGAATTAATGGGTGATTTTTTTCTCAGAGTTATCTTGGTAAAAAGTTCATACTTTAGTATGTAACTCATTTTGGCCCTCATTTCTAGATACTTGCACCTGAAATCAAAGGCTACAAAGTTGCATGAAAAATATCTGCTACTATTAAAATACAGAAGAAAGATAAACTAAGTTTCTCTTTTTCATATTCCTCCATAACTTAAATATTTTCAGACTGCTATACCCCAGAAAAGCATGCATTTTTAAATAGTTCCCTTAACATATTTATGGAAAAGCCTTTTAAGAAAGCTCAGATATTTTGCTATAAATTGAAGGGCCCCATTGAATAAAATTATTAGACTTCTCAAATGGAAAAACATACAGTAAATGGGATAATGTAACTTAATAAAAAATACTGTATGTAGGCAGGAAGATACTGTATCTGATAACTTCTAAACTCAGCAAATACACATTTGATTTGTTTCAAAGGGAGTGTGGTTTATAAAATCCACTACTCTATTCACTAACATCAGAGTGGTAAATAACTTTGAAAAGTTTGATTCAAGGTATACATGAATAAGAACAAGCCATGTAGGGCAAAAAAATCTACATGCTAGGAGGAAATTTAGACCAAGAAGATTACTTTACATTTAAGCTCCTTTCTATTACTCAAATGCTGGCTGTGGAGCTAGGTATGTTTTATTTGTTATATGATCTTATTAACAAGTTAATACAGTGACTTTATTTGACTAGAACATTTAAAGACTATCCAGAAAGTCCAACAGTTTTTAAATGAACACAGTCACAGTTATTGCTTTATTTATGGATGTGGGATGTTAATGTCATTTTATATATGGTCTTCTCTTAGGGACTAGAAAAGGGTCCCTAACAGCAGGATTGATTTCCTTATAATAAAACACTAATCCAGAAATCCAAATTAGTAAAATCTTATCTACTCATTCTAGAATGGCAGCTGGAATCCCTCAGCCAAGCAAGTAAGCCTTACTCTTTTATTTAGTTTACCCATTCAGCAAGCCATGGTTAAACCTGTAAGCTATCTCTCAAAACCGTGTGTGTGTGTGTGTGTGTGTGTGTGTGTGTGTGTGTGTTTTGTTAGTAAAGAAAAGTATAGAGAAAATCTTCAGAGACAAACATACGACTACACCCATGAACTGAAGATGTGATGTAATTAGCTGATGAATTCTGATTTTGGCAACAAGGAGGCCTCAGTAAACCCACACTCACATGTGACGGCAGGCAAAGAGGCCTGGGGGAGTTATTAGCAACAATCACACGTATACTTTGAGTGAGAACTCAATGAAAGAGTGAAATAGATAAAAAATATTCCCACTTACAGTGGAAGATCACAGAGAGTTTTTGCCTGTTTTGGCCTAGGTGTTGGTCATAAAAAGTAAAAATCTCTTGGAAATTCACAAGTACAGTGGGCCTGAGGCTTGAATTTCAAATATGTTCTGGGATTCATACTTCAAGAAGTCAGCAGTGAGCACTGTCTAAATTGCCCTGGTACTTGCAGCACCTGAAAAACACATACAAAAAAAAAAAAAAAAATCTCTTGAGGAACACACTGTCTTAATAACCCCTAATGGTTTTCTGCAATTAAACTCTCATCAAATGTTTTCTCCCACTAAATCTACAAACAGAATTCAACCCAACATAATGTATATATGAAAAACTGGAGCTTAATGTGTGTGAATCAGCTGACTCACAAGCTAATAGCAAGAAATACTTAAGAGCTGAAGACAGTGGAACTATTAGATATAGATGAGTTCAAAATTACTAAAACTTAATTAACAAAAAAACATAAAATCCAATATCAAAAGACTATAAAAACACAAGTACCTTTAAATAACAGAGACCTCCATATATTAAAAAAAATATATACAGTAAGTCTAGTCTAAACGTTATTGAAAGGGATAGAGATGACAAGAATATTGGTGAATCTAGGTATTAATCCAAGAAAATGATTCATCATTAAGTAAAAAGTGAAAGTAGACAGAATAAATGAAAGTGGAATACACACACACATTGCATGTTTACAGTTAATGTATGGCTAACACAGGATTTAAAGTTGAAAGAAAATGGGGATGAGGCAGAGGTAATATTGAAAAGGACAATCTTGGAGAAGTTTACATACATAAAAAAATGACTCATCAGATTCAGTAGTATAAAATACCTCATGAGAAGTAAAATTAGAAATTCACAGGTTAATTGATAAATTTATTTTTTTTAATTTTATTTAAAGAGAAAAAAACAAACAAAACAAAACAAAATAAAGGGTAGTAACAATACAGAATTCCAAGAAAAAAGGAAAAGAAAAAAACAAACAAAAAAACCACTGAGAAATCATTACTTGATAAATTACATACTGATATCTTGGAAATAGTTGTTCAAATTACAAAATTAAAACATGCAAAGTAGACATTCAGTGAGACTGTTAACAGTTCTGCTTCACGATCTGACAAAATCAGTATATGGTCATCCATTTTACACATTTAAACATACATGCAATTATATCAAAAGGGTAAAATTAAACACAACAAAACAACAAAACGGATCACAAGAAAGCAATGTAAGAGACATACATTTCAAAGCTAGACAATCAGAGATATTCACTATCATATTGTCTCTTGTTTTATTCCAAGTAGTTGTCCATATCATCACATACAGAGCATTCACAAGAAACAACATAGTATGGAACTGCTCTGAACAGGACGAGGAAGGCATTTCAGGTCTTCAAGACCAGACAATTGGGAAGCCAAGAATGGATGTCATAGTGTCTCTCATTCCCTTCAAACCAGCTGCCCATACCTTCATATGTGTTGAAATTAAACAAAACGAAACAAGCTAAAATCACTTTGAACAAAGAATGATAGTATTGCTGGACTTCACATCATGACATTATGGAATCAGCACTGGGTATTGTAGTATCTCTTTTTCTTCAAAGTTGTTCATTTCAATATGTGTTATATAGTTGGTTCTCATAAACTGTTTATAAGCTCTACACATGCATGAGTCTCTACATATATATCTATCTATCATTTCTGTGTTAGAGGGAAAAACAAAACAAATCAAGACAAAACAAAACAATTCCTATAAAAGCATGAAGCAAAAAAGTCATATAAAACCACAATACAAGGTGATCTACAATGGTTACCATGATGTCTCAGCGGTATATAACAACATTAATAAAAACAAAGTATTGGAGATATAAGACTTCAAAAGCATCAATAAACAAACCAGAGTGGGTATTTTAGTGAATCTTGTCATCTTCAGTGTAGTTGCCTATACTCTTAGACTTGATAATATCAATCATAACAGATTTAAATAAAATCAGTCAATACAAAACAGCAATCTAACAAACCAGATTCAAATAAGATCAGTCATAATAGGACAGTATAAGTTATACAGGGCTTCAGATTAAATTGATAGGAAATTAAGGATGATTACCATACTATGTCCTCTTATTTTGGGGATAGCTGACCATGTCCTCAAGTCTAGTATAAGTAGACAAACTGGAACAGCACATAATCCATACAAGCAGAGTCATGAGAATAATGTAGATTTTAAATCTTGTTACCCTATTAAGAATATCTTCTGCCTTCCTTTTTTAGACAATTCCTCCCCTTTCACTCCCATAGGGTGCACTGCCCATTTTGGGTCCCACTGCCTCCCTATATAGAGCATCTCAATGGACCCTATCTCCTGATTTACTCTGCCTGTGTTTCTCTCTGTTAGTATTTTGAGGCCCTCTATACTAGAGATTATAGCCAATCTTCTCTGCCTCACTTCTGCTATTCTATTTTTCTGCCATTGGTTGTCTATTTTTCTGTTCCACTCCACTGTCTACCCCATTCACTGTGGCCTCTCTGCCACTGTTCCTGAAATGCTCATATTCTTTTTCTCTCTCTCTAAAATGTCCTTCAGTATTTTTTGTAGGGTTGGATTTGTGGTCACAAATTCTCCCAGTTCCTCTTTGTCATGGGAGCATCTTGCTTCTCCATTAATTTCTAGAGAGAGTTTTGCAGGATACATCAATCTGGGCTGGAGGTTGTTCTCCTTCAGGGCTTGAATTACTTCACTCCAAACTCTTCTTGACCTGATGGTCTGTGTGGAGAAGTCTGCCGTGATTTTGATGGGTTTTCCTTTATAGGTGATCTGTTTCTTTTCTCTGATGGCTTTTAATGTTCTGTTCTTATATTGAATTTCTGGGATCTTGATTATTATGTGTCTAGGTGTAGCTCTGTTTTGGTTGTAGGTGGCTAGAGTTCTGTATGCTTCATACATCTGCATATCATTTACTTTTTCTTTGTTTGGGAAGTTTTCCTTAATAATTTCTGTGAATAGCCTTTTCACTTACTCTGTTTTGACTCCTGCTTCTTCATTCACATGCTTTATTCTTAAGTTATAGATCCTCTTGTCGTCTTCTAGTCCTTTTATGGTTACTGCCTGCTCCCTTGTTATTTTTAAGAGATCTTCCCTTTCCTGATCACACATTGCAAGCCTGTGTTCAATTTTTGATAGTCTATCTTTGGTTTCTTTCAAGCAGTTTTGCCGGCTTTCTATGGAGTCTTTAGCTTCCTGATAATCTCTTTGATCTGCTTTGTGAATTCTAGGCTTTTCTTGTTTTCTTCATTAAACATTTCTCTCCTTTTGTGTTTCCCCATTATTCTGTCTGTGTCTTCTTGAGAGGTGCCCAGCCTTTGTTTTATTAATCTACTTATCTCTTGTTTAATTTGAATTAATATTTCAGTTTTAATCTTGTTAACAAGGTCCTGAAGTTATCTCTTTATGTCCGTTGACATTGTGTTTGATGTTGCATGTTTGCTGCCCTCAAGCTCTTTTGTATTTGCCTCTCCTGGATCGGTGTCCTCAGGGTTGGGGGCTGGAGTTTTTTTTTTTTTTATTTCTCTCTCTCACCATGTTTTTGGTTCCTTCTATACAAGTGTATAGTGTAATTCCCAGCCCCTTTTCTCGTTGGTTAGGGTTCTTCTGGAGCACGCAGGCTAGGGGCTTCTGCCCTCTCCAGTCTGCTATCAGAGACTGAAGTGCAAGCAGGGGCAGTGTATGCTGGCTCTTCCCCTCTGGGCCAGACAACCTTCATGGGCCTTCACAGTGTCAGCGCACACCACGCTTAGGGAATTGATTTGTGATGACTCACTGAGTCCCAGCCAGGGGTGCGGCCCAGTCCAAGCAGATCCCACCAATTCACTCCGTGAGGGGAGCAATCAACTGAAGCCACTTCCTTACATAGTTAGGGCTGTCCTGCCCAACTCCAACATGTCGTCCAGTTGGTTGACCCTTTCCCGTAGGAGGGTCTTATTCCCATCACTCACTGTGGATTGATGCCAGTCCCTGAGAACTGCTGGGCTCCCGGACCTCTGACTTTAGTTGTGTATGTGGAGCAAATTCACAGTGGCTCTGGGTGGGTCACGTGTAGGGCCAGTTTTGGGTGAGTCACACATAGGCCGGTTCAGCTCCACACTTGGGGCCACTCCAGCCAGTCACACTGGTGCGGGTTCAGACGCTTAGGTCAATCTCGGGCATGAATTCAGGCAGCTCGGCAAGAGCGCCATGCTCGCTGATCTTAGCTTCTCTAATGGTAGCCCTATGTCTTAGTTATTTTTTACTCATTGCTGGACAAAATACCAATTCCCAAATTGGGAAAGGAAAGGTTTATTTTTAATAGTTTTGGAGGTTTTAGTCTATACTCAGTTGGCTCCAAGGCAGGATGGCATGGTAGGGCCACAGTTTATGGTGGCTGCAAAACAGTAAGGTGGAAACTGGCAAGGAAGAAAGACACCCCTTTTTTTGCCATTACATTACATCCTGGCTCCACTCCTAGGAGGGTGTAGCACTGACACCACCAATCTAAGCACTAGATAATGAACCAATCACAAATGTACAACACAAATACATGAGGCCTGGGGGCCACCAACATAAAACATGATACCCCGGGACCTCATATTTGAGCAGTTTTTTTCATTTCAGTTTCTTCCTGGGTTGAGAGAATCCATCTCTCACTGTTTGGGTCTCTCCAGGGTGTACTATTCTGGCATTTGAACTGTCTCTCTCAATGAGGATCTATATCCTGCTACCTACCAGTCTGCCATCTTTTCACCTCCCCAATAAATTTATATAGAAGAAAAAACAGAAGAACTTAAAGATAATAATAGGTCAAGCAGATTATTTTCAGAAAGATACTATTTAGATTAGTGGTAGACTAAACAAGCAAAACAAACCACAAAGACATTGATAAAGGTATTATCAACATATTGAGAAAGAAAAGATCAATCAGATGTCTACACTCAGGTAAACAGAAGGACCACATTTTCAGACAAGGAGATGTAGGAATAATACTGGAATTTACTAAAAATAATTTTTGCTGAATAAAAAATAATTCATTTCAGTTGTAAGACATTTGAACCTTGGGCTGGGGATTTAGCTCAGCAGCATAAGTGCCTGCCTGGCAAGAGTAAGGCTGCGAATTTGATCCCCAGTAAAAAAAAAAAAAAAAAAAGACATTTGAACCTTATATAGAATTCCCAAAATACAAAAAAGAATTGCAATGATAACCACATAAAAAGTAAAATTCAGATATGTCAATTGCTTATAAGTTCAA
Organism: Dolichotis patagonum; assembly: GCA_004027295.1. Classification (NCBI taxonomy): domain Eukaryota; kingdom Metazoa; phylum Chordata; class Mammalia; order Rodentia; family Caviidae; genus Dolichotis; species Dolichotis patagonum. The sequence continues at coordinate 54,279 of PVJX010005978.1, read as the reverse complement.
AGAAAAACTGTCCAGAGTTAATGCAGTTAAAGTTTTACCTTCCGATACAAGTGTAGAGGTACACATTAACGCTACATGTTAGGACAAGTAAACATGTGTCTTAGTCTGTTGTCTGTAGCTATTAACTATTATCACAGACCAGGTGAATTATAAAGAAAAAGGCTTATTTTGAGCCATGGTTGTTGTCTGAGACTGAGGGACCACATCTGACAATGGCTTTCTTGGCTGGTATAGTCCTGGGGCAGTGCAGAGTACCACAGCTCAGGGTGGCAAGGAGAGCACACATATGTGAATGTCTGTGTTCCAGTCTCTCAATTGCATAGAGCCAACAATATTCACAGATGGGTGCTCCATCCTGACCATATCTATTCCTAATCACCCTCCAAAAGCTCAATCTCTAAATACAATAACCTAGGTTGGATTTCTACCATCTTAATAGAACCATGACTTAAACCTTAAATCTGACCCTGGTTTCCATCCTAACCATCCTACTGATATACAATTTATTAACAGCATGAAACACTTCATAGCCATTAAAAATATTGTCTACAACAGTGTTTAAAAAACTAAATGAGTTCTAATTTACACTATTACATAGCAAATTGATATTAATAAAAATAAATAACTGAATTGGATCTACAATAATATATTAGAATTAATAAATTTAAGAAATTTGTTGTCATGGGGGTAATATGAAAACATCATTTTCATTTGTATGTACTGCAAATAATTAAAAATCAGATTTTTAAAAAGTACCAGTCATAAGACTACACACAAAAATCAAACAGCACTAATTCTAAAGCTATACAAGTATGGAAAGAAATTGATAAACACCAAAAAATGTATATACATAAATACACATATATGTCACAAAATAAAAGACTGGTAAGTTAGAACACAGTAAATTTTAAAAATTATTTTTACTAAAGCACAGTAGTAAGAGAGTACAAATCAAATTACATAGTAAGACTAGACACTTGCAAAACTATAAACTACTAATACACAGAATAAATAATTCTTTCACATGAATAAGAAAAGATAATGCTCAATCCTAAAATGGGCAAACTATTAAATATGTGAAGGAGGCTCAACCTATTAACAATCTGGCAAATCTGCAAAGCTCAATGAGACATTATTGAACATGTGTTTGAAAGGCTAAAATTAACAGATTTCTGATTAAGTTTTGGTGAATATTTGATGTAACAGGAATGCTCATAAAAGGCTGATGAGTGTGTAAACTGGCACACTGCAAGGCAAAAACACGTTGCAAAACAAACCTACTAGGAGTTCATCTATGACCCAGAAATTCTATTCCTAGTGCACACTGAAAACCTTGTATCTACATGTGCACCTAAAAATTTTTCAAAATAGTTAGAGCAGCTTTATGCATTATAGCACCAAAACAAAAGCAAGGTTTTCAACACTAAAGTGAACAAATAACCTATAGCATATTCATATAAATGAAATAGCATATAGTAATGAAATGAATAAACTCTAGTGATACAGTCAAACATCATCTGACAAACATAACTTTGTGGGACAAAATGGCCAGATACAAAAATATTTCAAGAGTAAACAGCCAAACATAAATAGATATGATTCTAGCTATGTAAACTCAGGATCAGACCCCCCCAAATTACCTATGATATTACAAATCAGAAATGAGGAAGGAAAAGTAACATCACAGGGAATTATGGCAGGTATCTGGGTGTCCCCCCAAAGCCTCATCCAGTCACAGATGGAGTTGTTTTGGAGACGGATCTAGAGTGTGTGATGCTGAGATTAAGGATGAGAAGTGAGGGTTGATTCATGATGCAATGCTAGGATAAAAGGCGTCCCACCTTGAGCATGAGTGCCCTCCATCCCAGGCGCGGCTAAGCCTGGATAGAATATAAGGGAAAAAAAGAGCACTGCTGTACTCCTTGCTTGTGACTTGCTGCTTGCTATTTTGCTGCTTTTCTGTCTTTTGCCTGCCATGAGCTCTTTCTTCTTTGTGGTGTCCTTCTGCCATGCCACCCTACCTTGCTGTCAACTGACTATGACCTGAAACCTCTATAAACAGTGAAATATGATAAGCCTTTGTCGTCTAACTTTGGGTGTTGGATGTTTGTCTTGGGAATGAGAAGTAACCAAGACACAGAGGATGCCAGGGGTGGTAGTTTGGGGTTAGGGCCATGTTCTAATTTCTTACATAGAATATGGTTATACTGGTGCTAACTTTGATAATTTTGAGATTAAATATTTATACTTTATAGATGTGTGGCCACATCATATTAAATATACAATCTTTAATAAATATTATTCACATTAGGAATGTATATTTTTAAATTTCGTCTGTTGATCTAGCTGTGTTACATAATTGAAAATGATCAGATCTTCAGATTTTAGAATAATATAGACAAAGCAACAGGGCTTGGAGTAAACACAGTAGTGGGTACGGGATTATTTTTGACAGTCCAATGTGTTAGAAAGTCATACAAAATTTAGGCCATTTTCCATTTTGCATCTCAAGCTGGAAAGCATGCCTGTCCTGTGTTAGTGGCCATATTATATTATATGGATTTCTACTTTAGTCCTACCAATTACTTGTTGAATCTTTTAGCGATCTGAGATTTTACATATTTGTCCTTTCTCCATTAAATACCAAAGTGAACTTTGTTGTTAGATTTAAAGAAAGAAAATAAAAACCAAAACCTCTGACAACCCAGAATATCTCTCCTTTGCATTACATGAAATCTGTTAAAGTATACCAAAAACAGAAATAAATCTAACCATTTTACATATACAAGTAAATTCAATCTATTACATGCATGCTTTCTAAATAACAACTGGTTCTCAAGTAAGAGAACTTCACAGCATTATTCGTCACACATAGGTCACCCTAAATTTAGTAGGTAGGTGGGGTGATGGTTGATGTTTGCTAATTATCTTTATCTAATAGAAAATTCTTCATGTGTATGACAAGCGGAAGTTTTACAACATAGAGTAAATTGTCTACTGAAATGAGTGTCCCAAAGACTCACAGAGGCGGGGAAACACAGGCTCTATCCAGTAGTAATTACATTTCACAGATACATTCTAAGGTCACTGAGGAACACATTCCAGAGTTGCAAAACTACTCTGAGTCTTACTTAACATTTAAAAAGATTTGCATACATTTTGATAAAACAAAAGAATTTAGCATTTACAGTTCAAATTCAAGTTTTCTAAAATAAATGCTGAATGGAAAGGTAAGGGGGAGGGGTCTTTTCTTATTTTCAATGGGGAGTAAACTTATTTTAATTTGCGTGTGTTCTTTTTGCTTGCAACAGAGAGAAACTGTCTTCAGTATAATCTCATATACTTTTATATTATTCTGTACACTCTCCATCACACACATTTATATATATATTTCCTTTCATACATTATTTTTTTAAATATAGAACTAAAAATGAAATGCTAATTCAGTTCAGAAATAGTTTTAAAAAGAGCCTCAGTTTAACTGATTAGTATCTATTAAGATCACAACTATTCTTCTCAAACAAATGGCCATATTAAATCAGACTAAATTCATAGTAACAATTCAGAAATAAATTAATACTTGTTAATTTAACAAAGCACTGCACTGAACTACAAGGTTGGAGGAGGCTGAGATTTTGATTTGTGGCTGCAATAACATCTCTAAATTTATCATCACTGTATTTAAATAGCACTTTAATATTTTGAAACTCAGCATCTCCATTTTAAAAATATAGTAAGTCTAATTGCCAGCCTCATCAGGGTCTTACCTGGCTGATTAAACCTTATTGAAAGGTCTATTGGGGGATTTCCAAGCTGCTCAGTTGTCTAATAAGCTTGTTTTAAGTGATTCCCCTTGCAATACAAGCAATTCAAAGACATAAGGGACCTAGTTATGGGATAGTATTAAAAATTGTCTAGTGAGCTTCTTAATTAAAAGAAAGGATCTACACTATAGGCAAGATATTAATAATTTTTTAAAAAGTTGTCATTACCACTTCATTTCAAAACTCAATAATGCATCCTTAAAATGTGGACATTTTTATGGCTATGTATTTATTAATATTCTCAAAGAAACATAAAATATTACATGAAGTACAGTTCTTTACATAATCACAGGCACCTAAACTCTGATAAAAATGAGAGTAAAACAGGTAAAAAATAAATCATTTTCCCTGTTTTCAAGTATGATGGCATTTAAACAATAAAAACAAGCAATAATGAATGGAAAATATAGCATTGTTATATTTTTATAATTATAATTTATATAATTATACCAAATATCTGTTCAAATACATTCTTGTCATTTCTTATATTTCACATCCAAATATATCATACTCCCTACACCCAGCTAAATCCTATAGATCCTTAAACTGTCAAATTAAATCTACCTTCTCTATATAAATTGTTGCAACTGCTCTGAATCCTGGAATTTCTCTTCTGAAATGATACCCAAGGATTAGTCTAAATCTCACAATTTAGAAACTACTACCTATCATCTCATAATGCTCTGTGATGGTCTTGTTTTCAAAAACAAATTTAACATTCCTAAAAGTCTTTTCTTAATCATCTGTTTACAGGTGAAGTATTTCAAATCGATCCAATCCTCCAAACAGCATTATGATATTTTATTAAACCTCTTAAATCTTCTCAATACCTTTTATGTTGGATTTTAACACCAGTCTCAGACATGCTGCTCATTTGTCCATTGACTGTAATTTCATATTTGTTTTGAGAATAGGTCTACACCTAAGAGAAAAATTCAGCTTTGAATCTCATTTTATTCTTACTTGCATGGATACTTAACTTTTCATTTACATTATTTTTGTTGGTTTTCTTCTTATCTGTTTGTTTTTTTCCTATTGCATTTTGTTTTTGTTTCCTAAATATTCTAATTTTTAGTGAACATTTAGTTCTTTTTAGGCTATGGTTCCAATAATCAAAAGTCACTTTATAATCATTCTGCTCACTAAAATTCACCTCTTAAAAAATGTCAGAAGGATGCATTCATATTGGCAAACAGGATAAAAGACAACTTACCAAGATCAGACAAAATGCATTTAAGAGTCTGAAAAAATTTTAAAGAAAATTAAGGGAAAGTTTAACAAAGGTATATAAATCAGCCATTTTTAGAGAGTAATGAAACTGCCAAATGAATTATCAGAGTGAGAGCCCCATCTCCTCTAACTGTCAAAATATGGGTTCAGACCAGGGCAGACCACTATACACTTCTCAGCAATCAGTAGTATCTGTCGAAATCACAAATCTGTATCTCCCCAGCCCAGAATCTGAACATGGACTTGATTCCCTAGCTCGGCACCTTTACTCAATCTTTCCCTCCATTTCTTGCTCTAAGCTTCAACACAATCAGGTTTCCCACAAAAGTCACTATGAAGGTTTTACATGAAGCATTTCTTGAAAATTGACCCTTCCTTTGGAGAAGTGAGCTATCTTTCAATTATGGTACCAACTCAAATTTTGCTTTAAAGCCTACTATCACCATCACCGCCACTACAACCACCACCACCACACTATTGCTGTTAAATGAAAAGTTAAGCAGCCACATGTGATGGTTGGTACATGATTTCTAAATGCCTTCTACACACTTTTTACTGTGTGTGTGTGTGTGTACTGAAAGGGACTGAATCCAAGGCCTGCTGCATCATAGACAATGTTCTGCTACTGAATTACATTTCCAGTCCTCACACTTCATCTTTAAAAGAATCACAGCCCCTACATATTATTTTACTTTTTACAATTTTTTATTAGTACATGATTCCAAGGGGAAGAAGACTTGGTGGGAGCTGGGAGAGAGGAGACAGGAATGGGACCAAAAAAAATTGAGATGAGTTCTATACATGTACAAACTGTCAATCATAAACCTACATGTTATTTTTAAGTGATAAAGATAATATTCATGTCTGTAAACCATGATAGAAACATACACTGATTACATCTGCAACAGATCATATGGATTAGTAACAAAGTATGTGTCAAAATTCTACTTAAAGAATATGAATAAAGTTCTATTCAAAATGTCAGATCATCAAGGAGCAGAGATCAAAAAAAAACCTTTCCACCTCCAAAAAGCTTCTTAGCCTGCAGAGCAGACTGCATGAACAAGTCACTCTATGCAGTGTGCTGATAAACCCACACAGTGGGTAAGGAATGAACACGAAGGGATTTACCAAGCGAAATTCAATGAGGAAAAATGTATTCAAAGGGAAATACCACAACTGAGTTTCGAAACAGTGGTAAGGGAAAAGAGGAAGTTAGATCTTTCAGGGAGAAAAGAAAGTAAATTAAAAAAAATAATTCGGAGATAAGAAATAGTTGTAAGAATGCTTTGTATTATTAACACAATGCAAAGTTTTGGTGCTTCTCTTTTAATTGTTTGATGACCTATCATTCAGTTTCATTGAGACTACTGAAAGGACTAAACACACCTGAACATAATTTCCTTAAATAATTAGAGTTTAAATTTTTTTTCCAGAATCTCCTCTACAGAACACTACAACTCTCCCCAAATGAATCATGCATTCGATCACATTACTGATGATCCTGAGGATAAAACTCTTTATGCAAAAATCACTGTCATAATAATCACTTCTCTATGCTATGAACATATACCAAGCCTTTACTTGGTATCACTATTTTTCAAATGAAAGAAAGAAAGAAAGAAAGAAAGAAAGAAAGAAAGAAAGAAAGAAAGAAAGAAAGAAAGAAAGAAAGAAAGAGAAAGAAAGGGAGAAAGAACAAGAAAGAGAGAAAGAAAGAAAAAGAAAGTTAAAAAAATTCCCCTCCTGCTAATTAATCAGTTCCAAGTAAATAAAGTTATAATCTATCATAAGATAAATAAACAATTAAGAACACTTGCAGTCAACTCTAGAAACAGTTCTCTCCTTAACATACAATTAAATATTACTCAGAAACAAACACAAAATTACTTTAAAAGTGAGTAACATTTTTTCCCCTAAAACCCTGCACTTCATTAAATCTCTTGTCCTACAAAGATTCTAAGGTACATGCTTTGTTTTTTCTCCTCGGAAGAGACATCGTGCTTGAATTTGATTTGTATGTGAATGAAACATTCAACATGCTAATTTTCTGGTTAATATTCCCCTTTGGCACGTACCAGCAAAGGATAATTGGCAGTAATGTGATTTAAACTTACTTGAATTTGTAGCTGTTAATTGAACCTTCACTTTTAGTAACTCTACATCACAGTGTAGAAATAAATTTATTCACATAAGATGTTCCCAAATCTCCTTCTGAAGAGATAACCATCAGACTGGGAAAGATTCAGTATCTTCCCTCCCTTCTGGAATCAAGGGGATCAACTCTAAATAACCTTTAGCATTATCTTCTAATCTCATGATTTGATGATTATGGAATGGGCTACTTACGTATTTATCTCTCAAGGAAAGGAGAGCACAGCACACAGCAAGGAGAAGTCATTAATCCAAGGAGGGGGCTTTGAACTAATTTCAATGAATGATGAACATAGTCAAGAGGTGATTTTAAATTGTAATGATGAAGAAAGCAATCAGTTGATGCAGATTTTAGAAGTTGTGCTAGCAACAATAATGAGAAAAGAGGATACTTAATCACATTCACAAAAGAATTATAGGAATACATAATTAAAGCAATGATAATGAGTAATAAAACTCTTGGTGAGATATCTTTCCAATATCACAAGAATTAGAGTAAGAAGCACAAAAGACACTGTCTTCTGTGTGTTAAATAAAGTTTATAGAGGACTCTTGCTTTCACTGAAGTCCTGCAATAGGATCAACAAACAAAACCAAAATGAAATCACCCACACTCACCTTTCACTGATAGTCAAAGCTAGGATGTTTATCTGACTATCCTAGAGAAAAAAATCAGCAGAGAAAGACAAAGACAATAGCCAAATCTCCACACAGACCAGTTTTGGCATGCATGATAAGAAAATCTTCTCTGCTGTAACCTTTACAAGAAAAGTAACTTGAAAATGGCCAGTTGACTGTTTTCTGTTTCTGCTTTTCTCAGCCTTTTTCTGTAGATTAAACCAACATCCCTGGTTCTACTCATTGGAATAGACAACGTATTTTATAGACTAAGATGTTACCCAATTCTAGTCACTTATAAATAGAAACCAACTAATCCTATGGTGAACTGACTAAAGGTCAACTTGTAGACATACAGTTGAACTGAATCCACATGGTTCTGGGTGTGGCAGGCCCACTTCAGGATTGTTGCTAACAACATAAAAGGAGAATTGGAGGGAAGATGGCATATTGCTGATTCTTCTGGAGAAGCTTGTCATGCTGGCTTTCCTAATATGAACTCAGCTGTTACAGTCAGAGGAGCTCAGGACCTTGATATTACTAAGGATGGTTACAGTTCATTTCAGGGGAGCTTTGAACCTTACCTGGAGCATCACTTCCTGGCTCCAGGGCAGATCCCTCAGCCTGGTGACACAATCCTTCATTTCATTGGTGTGGACTTTCAAGCTTCCACCACTGACTTTCGGGCCTTCCCAGTGCAAATTTTAATACTGACTTTCACAAGACATTGTCATCGACTGTAGGCCTCCAGCCGGACTCATGGAGGACATTGCCATGGTCTCTAGGTCTTCAGATGGACTCCTGAAAGATACTGCAGTGGAATCCAGGCCCTCAGCTGGATTCTCTGGGTCATTAGTGTGTGGCCAGATCTACACTCTTCTGCATTTGACTTTTTGGGTAAATATTGTAAAATAGTTCTATGAATTATATATTCTATATTAAATTTATTTCCTTGTAAACCGTGAGTGCAGTAAATATTTAGGTAAAATTTGTTTTAACTTTGTCTTTTGACATGTTCTGCTATTTTTGGGGAGGGGCATGAAAGATTGAGAAAACTATTAATAAAGGTGAAGAAACCCTAGGGCTAACTTCAATGACCACTGGTGATGTGATACAGGTATTTAACAAACTGTTAGCCTGTACAATGTATAAAGACAAAAAAACAAGAAGGACAACAATTTAGTATTTTAATATATTCTAAGAATAGAAGACTAACATTTGGGATTTAATACATTAAATTGAAAGTGCAGGAAAAGTAAATGTCCTTGGAAAATGCAAATGTTAGCTTGGAGAAACAATAGAAAAGATATTGATTAGAGAAGAAAGAATAGGCAAATTTGTAAATAGAAGCATTACTTGATGCTCGCTCAGAATCAAGACATGAATGAAATACACTACCAGAAATTAGTTGACAAAAGAATAAATTCTCTAACATCAAATCTCAAAACAATTTCATACAAAATGAAAGAAAAGATAAATGAAAAGTAAAGGTTATACAAATCTAGAGGCAAAATCTAATAGATAGTGTGTGTAACAATTAGCCAAATGAAAAAGAAATAAAATTCTAGATATAATAATAAATACATGCAATGATGTATCATAGTATCATATATATATACATGTATATTTTTATATGTATATATATTTTATCATGTTTTGAGTCCTTTAAATCAGTTTTAATCTTATTAATTTTCTTATTCAATAACTAATAAAATATTTGATATATATTTTTATATTGGCAAGAACCATAATCATATTTTTAAAATATTTCAACTTATTTTTTAAAAATATACAATAAAATGTAAGTACATGAAATATCTAATAATATGCAAGAAAAATAGATGCATGTTTGTATGTAAGCATATATATATAAGAACATGTATGTTTTATATTATATAGAGAGATATATGTTACATATTCAAAAGAATACTATTCATAATGTCCACCTGATGTCATGTATTCATCTGAGTGCTTTATATATTAAATTACTGAATCCTTGCAATTACCCTAGGAAACAGGCTTGACAAGAATTAATATGGTTGCTTACTACAAATGGGCAAACAACCACAAGCAAGGATCCTCACACAAATGGTGGCAAAATTATGACTCTGAGCCGCAGGCATTAGGCATAGATGGCTTTGCCCTGAATCTTAGCACTCAAAACTGCTTTCCATTGTGGTTGCACACAGTCATACAAAATTTCCTTCAAAGAATACTGAAAAACACTTTAACTAAAAAAAAGAGAATACCCAGAATGTTAGATTTTTAGATTGTATTTTCTTTCCTCTTTCCAAAAGAAATTAAATGTGATCATAGACCTCACATAAATTTCAAAACTGACACCAAAGAAATTGCAAACAGTAGCTAAACAGGTGAGGGACTACACAGTTAAGATACATGCTTACAAGTAATCTACACTTGATAAAATCTACCCTAGTGCACTGGAAACTACTGATTAAATTTCAGTGTCATTACCTATTATATTTAAAGACTCCCAGAGGGATGATAAAATCACAGATGTCTGAGTAAATACAAGCACACCATCTACTTTATAAAAATAAATAACATGATCATTAGGAATTATACACTAATAATCTCAAGGAAGTTTCTAGAAATGTTCTGCAGCGATAAATAAAAGAATCAGTCCCCAAAACTTGTACAAATATTGGATGATGTATACGAATGAATATAGATTCATCAAAAGAGGTAATAGTTCCCAAAGGCACTTAGTTTCCTTTACTTGCAAGCAACAACTATTTGTACATGTACTGGAGGTTGTTGGAAGATGACAGGTAGAGCAAACATAGGTGAAACGTTTAAAGATATTTTCTAATAAATCAGATCCCTTGGAAAATGTTATATTTCCATCTATTTATATGTGCTTATACAACTGATAACTGATCTTTGATTTGAATGACCTACAAGTCTCAGGACCGTGTCACTATATGCAGTACTATTTTCCCTCACAATAAACATGCAACTCATGAGGAAAGTGCTTAACTCTATCGAGTATGACAATTGATGCAATAAGCTTCAATTCTGTGTCTTTCCTGGTGATACTATGGCTCATCCAATAAGGGTGTCTACATCTCTAGCTAAATAACTAGTGTCTTTTCTCACTGTTTTAAGTAGAATTGTTTTGTTGTTAATCAGAAATATGTTCTTTCCAGAGTTTTCTTCCAATTTCCTTTTGGCCAAGTTTAAACTCTCCTTTTTTTTTCCTAATAAATATAACCTTTCCTCTATAAACAGCATAGCACATTTGCACATCAAATGTAGCTCGTCTCTCAGTTCTGAAGGTGATCTAGCATGGGAAGTTCAGGGGACATAATATTTACACTGCTGATATCAATGTATCTGAGGAAAACAATTAAAAATCTGTCAATAAAATTGTAAAAAAAAAATCAGAGATTGGTTTTCTTTTTCTAAGAGCTCAGTTTTATTGAATCTTTTTTGATGTATTAAAAGTTTTTTGAATGGGAGTTTATCTGTGTCTGTTATCCATGAAACATTATTTTATTAATCAATTCATGTCCCACTGATATTACATTTTCAAATACCTTATTACTGTTTACCATTTTCAAATCTGGTTATTTACACTTTGATGGATTTGACTTTGGGAAAACAATAAATGATACAAATGAATGGAGTTAGCTTTATTTGTCAAACTCATTTATTTAAATCAGTAGACAGCTGTCTAAAGTTACCTGAAAACACAATAAAAATATATGCCATGTGTGGTATTCAGTAAACAGAAGACTCCCTGAAAGATCTTTTTTGTAATACATGCAGCTAACAGATATGTGAATATTTGGTTTTTTGCAAAACAGGAACAAATTGGGGTGGAGACATTACATAGAAGATACATCAATGACTACAAGAAGGCAACTTTGAAGAGAATATAGAAAGAAAAATAAATGCACAAATTTAAAAATCATATGTACAAACAGTAACAAAAATTCAGAACAATCAGGGCCATTTAGAACATATTATTAATACATTCAGTCCTCAGTATACATGGAGAACTGGTTCCAAGATTCCTTTGCACACACAGGCATCACATGGTGGGACTGTGAGAAGTGCACATTTTTTTGCTATATTTTTACTCAACTATTTTAGAGTCTCTTCTAGAGAAGCTGAGCAAACTGCCATGGTAAAAAGCTTCCCAGGTGGGTTTGTGCACACACAAGTTTGAGGATGAGGGAGATGGTGTTAGGGGTGTTTTTGAGGTTTTAACAGTCTACTGTCTCAATCAAATTCTGTTCTGTGAAATGCTCTGTTAAATTCATTGTAGCAGTGCCACAACATTGTGCCTAGAGAAATGAATTATTGGCAAGATAAAGTCACCTGTAATTGAACACATTGACCTGGCAGATAGAATTTTTAACAGATTATTTATAGTTAGTTTGGGGCATATCTATGTTAAATAAAATAATAATTTCAGCATTCTATAGTTAATACTAGGTACTTTTTGCAATTATAAATTTATAAATGTATTATAAATATGGACAGTTGAGTCTTGAGACATCTTCTGCTTCTTAAGAACAAACACTCATAATTGCATACATGTGAAATCATTAAATGGATAAGGGCTGCTCACATTTTTTACTTGGTTCTTCATCATACATCTTTATCTGTAGTCAGACACCAGCCCAGTATTAAATTGCCAAGGGAGCAGAATAGAGAATCAAATTGAATTTTCAGTAAGAATGATAGTATGCTAGAATTTTTCATTTAGGTTCCATATTATGGTACAAAGTTGAAATAAAAAATAAAGTTAAGTATTTTTACTATCTTAACTGATAATTATATTTCAATAATAGTTACAATAGATCTCTGTACTTGATAATGTCATGTAATAAAATTCAGGAGCAAACACTGGTGGCAGTCTGTACTTCCATAAAGATCTTAGGCTTTGTAAAATCTTTCATCTGTTACTCTTCACTCTTAAGTTTTTCTGTAGAGCAGTAGAGTGATACTGATGTGCTGGTACTGTTGAGTTTGGCTCAGAAAAACTAGTAACTAAATGTTTAAAAATTTTGTGAGTTCCTTAAGACATTAACAATTTAAAAAGTGAAGGGTATTTACCTTGCTGAAATCAGTTTATGTGACACATCATGGCTTTTTCTTTAAGATCTAGTTCACCTGCAAATCCTGGCTGTAGAATTCAAACAGTACGTCAAGGTTTGCAAGACATAAGCCTAAATCTTTATTCTGTATGCACTGCTGCATGGATTTAGATAAACTCTCCAAACTTTAACTTTTCCCTGGTACAAATAAAGTTACTAACTTTGATAGAGAATTAACTTAATATAAAATAATTTTTGGTTAAAGCACTTAACCACTTTAAAATGCAACCTAGTATACTATGCTAGTGTTGTAAATTGTACATCTTATTTTTAATGTAATAAATATTTTGCAGAAATTAAAATTACCATGCATTTCATTACCAGTAAGTTTTCAGACTAGGTAAAACTAACTTCTTCTAAGGGTTATCACAAAGTTACAGGTCTACAGAATAATTATTGAAAGAGAGACATTTCAATAAATAAGGAGATATATTTTTAAAAAGACTTTCAAACAGAGGTAATGATTTAAAATTTTTTTTAAATTACAAAATAATCAAACATCAATACTTATTGTTTTCATTTCCCCTAAGAAATTATATCTCCTTTATCATGTGAGAAGTAGTTAACTTGATTATTACTTCCTGCGTACATTTTTAAGAACTTAAACCTTATATCACAAGTGCTAATACTTTTTTAAGTAGAAGTTTTTGAATAGTACATGGGTGTACCTCACAGCTCCATGCAAGTGGAGGAATATGTACAACTTCATATTAAAATATTGAATGTAGCAATGCTACAAAAGAACCAAATATGGCAGAGGTTGTGTTTGTTTTGTTGCTGTTTTCCAGCAACGCAGATGGAACCCAGGGTGCTCTACCACTGAGCTACATCCTTGCCCTTATTTTTTTTTTTCATTTTGATACAAACCATGCCAAGTTTCCCAGGTGGGGCTTCAATTTGCGATTTTCCTGTCTTAGCTTCCTTAAATGCTGTAATTACAACAATGGGAACCACTCCTCTAGGCTCAAAGGAGTTTTTAAAATCTCCTGTGAGAAGGTAACTCAGTGTTAACAGCATTTGCAATTCAGGCCCTGGAGCATTCCCATCGTGCGTGTGCGCACACACATATTCTCTCTCTCTCTCTCTCTCTCTCTCTCTCTCTCTCTCTCTCTCACACACACACACACACACACACACACACACAGATAGAAAAAAAAAATCAATCGCCCTCCTTCATAATGAGAAATCAATTGAGAGAATTTTTCATTTGGACTTTCTCTGATGATGGAAATACTTTAGACCTGCTCTGGATACTTGACTATTGGCACTTGAAATGTTAAAAGGAGGAAGCAAATGTTTTATTTTATTAAAACTTAACTATTTAAAATTTCAATCTAAAGAGCTACATGTAACTCATAGCTTCCATATTCAAAGCACAAGCTGGATATTATTAATTTATTCAGACTTGGGTGTATGTAAGGACTGGTGAGGATAGAATTCCATAAGCTATAAACATGGCATATATATAATAGGCTAAATATCTCATGTCTTACTCTCATTTTAAAGTTATGTGAGAGTCATGGATCACTTCTCTCTGATGTGCATAGTGTTATGTACTGTATACTGTATAACTGAAAAGAAATTACTTTTATATTAAGTTTAATAATTGTTATATAATTAAGGGCCCTAGGTAAACAAATACTATATTTTCTAATTTCTCAAAATTTAAATAACATTGATACTCCAAAACATATGCTGTATGGTGTCTATGTAATAAATCACTTTTTTCTTTTTGTGGTGCTGAGGATAAGACCCAGGCCCATGCATGTGCCAGACAATACTCTAACATTAAGCCACATCCCCAGCCCTTACAAATCATTTTAAACTCTTGTTTATGACATTTTTTTTCTGTTCTCAAATAAGTAGAAATTATATTTTTTCCAGGTCTATTAGTCTGTTTTTCATAACATATACCATATTTAAAATTGAATAAAAGCTATCAAATTTTTAAACTAGTAATTCAATAGTTCTACTTTTAAGCTAGCAGTTAGTATAGTTAGCTGTGAGTAAATGTCTTTATAGTTGATGATTTCTTATTTCAAATATATATTGCACTGCACCGTTATTGGTACCAAAATGCAAGATACCTAAATAAATGCATTCTTTTAAAATCTTTACATCTGTTAAAAAAATGAAAGACATTTTTTAAAAAATCAAATGTCAATATGTCATTAATATTAAGAGAAATGAGGTTAGTGAGGCTCAGTATATGATGAGTTTTTTTCCTTGACATTTAACCCATCATATTAAAAGCTTCTTCAAAGAGAAGAAATATCAGCTTGTCACCTGGAGATCGAAATTGAGCTGCTCTAAGACAAACTGCTGTTTCTTCCCCATGATGAAATTCATAGAATGGACAAAAATGTCAGGATAAAAATAGACCATCTAAGAGAAAAAAGCCATCAGCGGAAGAAATATAGCTATTGTTATAATTACAACTAAAAAATCATTTAAAAGTCAGTTATTTTTCCTTAGTAGCACTAGAAAGAACACCTACCATACTGATTTGTATTGTTAAATACTTGGTGAGAAAAAATGTGATAAGGCTATGTTTATGGTAGTCTGTGGATTTAATTCTAATAAAAGATGAATCATGGATAACATGGTATTTTAAATAATGGCAAATATTTTAATTCATAACATACAAAGGACATACCACAAGCTGGCATTTTGAAATTCGGGATGACAAAAATAAAAGAAGATAGACATCAGAATTAAATAAATACCATGTAAGATGTTGGGAGGTCAGATGCCAAAATATACCTACCTTATCAGATAAAAGCAAGAGTGACAACATGCTCAATAAACTTTCTAATGAGATTTAACAACTTGTGCTTCTCTACAATTTAAAAATTATTTTGAATAAACATTATATAGTAAAGGCAATGAGCTCAAGATGAGCCTATTATTCCTAAAAACATGCCCCAAAGAAAAACTGAACACAGTTAAGATATCAGGCTTTCTCTATTTCTATAAAACAGAAGAAAATGAATTAATGCAGGTGTGATTAAGTGCTAAAATTATTAGCCACTAACCACTCCATATTATAAATTGCTCAGATTTTAATGTTACAAACTAAAAAACTGTATAGATATTGTATCAAATAAATTATAGTACATATTATAATAAGATCTTACTCCTTTAAATCAATACAAAGTTCATTCATATTTGGATTTTACTTAAAAATTAAAATATTTTCAACATGTCATTTTCAAAATTTTTAGCCCAGAATTATTGAGGGTCCTTAACCATCTTCTACCTTGTTTTTCCAATCAATATTCTGTCTGTATGGTGACTAATGCTAAGAAAAATTTAAACTGGATTTGGGTTGAAAGCCAGTGTGATTTTCAAGGAAATAAATAACTCTCACGGTATGTAATACATTTAGCACATCTCACTGGCAAAGTGTTACTCAAGTTTACAAATATTTTGGGTCCTTTTTCATCAGTGAAACCAGAAGCAATGGGAAGAGACTGCTTTTAGATTGTTTCAGATCGTTCAGGAAATGTCACAGAAACTCACAATTCTTCAGTATCAAACAGTGAAAGTGTAATTCAGTGTGATTAGACCTCAACTTGTTATATGTTAGTTTCTGGTAGTGATAATGTTGGCCAGTTATTGGAAGAGCAAAATGGGAGATTCATAAGTGCTGCAGTTTATGATAGAAATATTTCACATATTCATTGTCTCTGTAACATCACTGTGAAAACAACAAAAAAAGACTTACTTTCACCATAGATTATCCATACCAAAATAAAAAAATTAATATCTTAAAAATTCACATACTAAATATTTCAAGATACACTAAACATTCCATTCAGTTTTGTAAAAAAAATTATAGTGGAATAAGATCAGCTTTTATGAACAATTGTCCTTATGCCTTAAAACATAATTTAACATGACATAGTTGTACCTTAGTGTTTGAAACGAACTGTTCCAGGAACTCCTGCTGATACAAAAATCTGTGAATACTCAATTCGCTCATAAAGAATGACACAGTATTTGCATATAATGTATGTACATCCTTCTTTGTGCTTTAAATTATCTCTAAATTACTTAGAATATCTAATACAATATAAATGTTGTATAAATAACCCCTATATGATCCTGTGTAGGCATAAAGACAAGCAAGATGTCCGTGCAATTTCAGAAAGGACACAATAGGTTTTTTCATTTTTTCACATATTTTCTATCCCCAACTGCTTGAGTCCAGGATGGATAACTTGTAGATACGT
Source organism: Dolichotis patagonum (assembly GCA_004027295.1). Lineage (NCBI taxonomy): Eukaryota > Metazoa > Chordata > Mammalia > Rodentia > Caviidae > Dolichotis > Dolichotis patagonum. The sequence goes on along the minus strand of PVJX010005978.1, from coordinate 37,089 downwards.
TATGGTTGAGTATACATGATTTTTAGGGTAGGTTTAAATAACTAAAGCATTCTTTAATATTCTTATCAACACTTGATTGCATTTTCTTACTATGTGAACCTAACGATTGCAAAGTATTATTTAATTTGATTTTATATTTATTTGATTATTAAAGAAGTTTTACATCTTTTCACAAAATTTTCAGTCATTTTGTATCACTTTTGTACTAAGTCAATTTATAGTTAATAATTCTCTCATCTTTTTATACTATTTAGAAGACATTCACGCTATAGCTATGATATTTGTCATGGTTAAGCTTAACTAGGTCAGATTATGAGATGCCTAAGAAATTAGAAAAATAGACTTTACAGTATGTCTGGATAGATTGTGGACACACAATTTGGGGTTTTATATTGACTCACTGGTCCTTCTCCACTGGTGCTGGTCCCTTGTTCTGCCTCCCAGGCACCATGAACCAAGCACCTTTGTCCTACCAAGTCCATCCAACATGATATTTATGTATTCAATCCAGCCAACATGGACTGAGTCACTTTAAACTGTGGCTAAAAACTAAACCCTTCCTCCTTTAAATTGTGTATGTTGGATACTGGGTTCCAGTGATGAAAAGCTGACTAATACAATACTAAACCTTTACAAATACTTTCTGTTCATGCTCTCTGTGACATTTTTTATTAGATTTCATACATATGGGACACAATACATAAAGCCAATCAAGTTGATACTCTACCCTACCCTAAAAAAGTTCTGAATTTTTATGTAGACAAATCCATTGCAGCTAAATCCATATACACATTGGTTTTCTAGGGTTCTGTAAAGAATTCTCTCCCTGTCCCTATATTTTTATAGCTTTCCTCTTAACATTTAATCATTAAGAAACCTATAGCCTACCTTTGTCAATTTTATGAAATAGGAAGCCATTTTTTTCTCTACTATACTTCATAAATCTCTTTCCCCAAAATCATTTATGAACTGTTCAAATTTCTGCCACGAGAGTAGTAAATTCCCATGATCATCCATTTCCCAGAAAAAAGTCTATTTATGAATTCAATTTTGTTAATCTTCTCACTAATTATTATTAATAATTTTATTAAAGATGATTTTCTTATGCTTTGTAATATATTTGTATATTTCTTAGAAGATACCATTTTTGTCTGCTGAATTTTTCATAGATATTTGTCTGCATACATGTTCCTCAAAATGTACTACTGGATTTTTATTGGAATTACATTGCAATTTTAAGTTAATTTAGCAAACAAGTAGCTTTATATTGTTAAAGATATGTGTCTATTTTTATTTAGTTCTTTTATTTCTTATATTACAATTATAAAATTTCTATTCTAAGACTTTTATATTCTTTCCTGGCTTAATTTCTACAAATGTTTAATTTTGGTAGCTACTGTTTTCTATTAATTTCAAATTAGTAATTATCAATTTAGCCACATACTGAAAACTTGAGCCCACTGATTTGATTAGTTCAGTTTCTTACTAATTCTTATAAATCAAGAGTTCTATAGGATTATTATGGAGGCTATATCTCTGATATGTAAGGGTTTTACACTCTTACTCATTGTTGTCAAAATTTTAATTCTTATTTCTTCTTACTCAGCTACAATCTCCAGTAATTTCTTTAAATTCTCATCTAGTGATTAGAATTAGACACCACTGTTGTTCTCACAATAAAAGTTAACATTCTAAATTAATTTTTAACATTTCTGAAATTAATCTTTAAATATTGTGCCTGATGTAATTTAGATACAAACTTTTTCATACAGTAAGACTATTTCTTTCATTTTTAAAAAAGTTTTAAAATAATACATATTTTACACAGAAATTCAAGTGTCCTTACTTGGACTTCAGAATCAGCAGGTCTGATGGATAAACATTTTAAGAAGAGAATTGAAATTACCCCTCTCTCAGGCCAACAGCAATTTTCTCAACACCAGGAGGACCCAACCTTATTCTACAAAGAGAATGATTAGCCTCACCACATTTTTACCAAGACTTCTTAATTGTTCACACTTCTTTTTCCTCTCTTCCATAAAATACTGGAGCTTTTGTTAGTCCTATGAACACAAGGCTAAGAATACTGGCCTTCCTTTCCTCCTAGTATATTGATACTGATTAATGTTCCTTTCATGCTTTTCACCACTGTTTTTTAGTTTGGGGGAGAAGGTAGTAAGGGCGAAGCCAGAATTGATTTGCTGGGACTTCCAGCGTTCAGAGTCTGCAGTAGGGCTCCAGTAACAGTACTGCCTACCTGTGAATTCTGTCAAATACATAATGTTTTCTCTGGACCATTAACACACTCAGTTTTGCTCTTTTTATCTAGCAGACAACCCTCTATCAACCGACTCCCCTGTCAGTACAACTTCACAGACTGGTCTTTTGTGGAAGTTTTTTCCAAAATTTTAAGACCACCAATCCAGCACCTTCTAAGTTTTCTAGGTCTGTCCCCCTTGAAATATGCATCTTCAGCCCATCAGTAAAGGGTGGACAACAGACTCCACTTTATCTCTTTTTTTATTCTGCCAACAATTACAAAACTTTGACTTTTTCACTAATGAGTCAGACTCCAAACTAAAAGCAAAGAACATATGTATCAAAATTTCTAAGTGCTTTTCCACAAATGGTAGAAAAGTACCCAGTTTTCTTTAAAACCGTTTGTCCAAGCAAAGCCTATAAAACTTTCCTCAAAATTCTTTAACTTACAATATACCTGGAAGTAGGTGATGGCAAACTAATATTGAGTTTTAGATCATGTCTTTTACAAGTTATTTATGGATGGCCTCAAACAACATTTTAGAATATGTACCACTTTTCTTCCACAAATTCTTGTTTCTACTTTGGTAAATCAACTAGAAATATAAAAACAAATATTATTAAGTTCCTTAGATGTGATATTCAATCCTTCAATGTATTAGTATCTTACAAGCTTTTATATGTCCTTCAATGCATATTACAAGCTCTTATATGTCATATGCTCTTATATGTCATAGGCTATTGGGAAACCACAAGTTTTTCTTTGCAAGAAAATTTTTTCTTTGTTCTTGCAAGAGTGCTTTGTTCTTCTTACCAGACCACCATCACCACCATCAATGTTCCTAGAAACACGCACTGTCCTTCTTCACTCATTGTCCTTGACTCAGATGTAAGGAATAAATACCAAGGTTCTGGGTACCTCTCAGACTTCTGTTCCCCTCAAACAACAGATCTCTGCTGCACCCATATTTTGTCTCTGGATCTTTCTTCCTGCCTTGTGCTATAGCTCTGGGTGGGAAATATGGACACACACTGCAGGGGTCCCTGATAACAGATGCCATGCAAGAGGTCTCCCATAGAAGGCTATCTTTATAGTTTTTTTGCCTTCATTCTTTTGCATAAAAAAGTATAATTAATAATTAATTGATTAGTAATTAATTGCTTACTATGAATCAGGCATCTTTCTAAGAACTAGAATTGCAGTGGAAAATAACTAAACAGGCCTATCTGTAATTTACATTCTAGTAAAAATGACAGACAAATAAATGAGCATATAACTACTAGTCAAGTATTATCACAAAACTATATAGTAGGCCTGATTGGAATAGGTGCTATATAAAGTATAGTTAGAAATGGAATGGATTGATATTTAAATAGAAATTTTTAAAAAGTGATAGAATGAGAGGCATGTATATATTATGGAAAGGGAATTCTAGACAAAAGAAAATTACAAAGGCTCTGTGCAGAGTGTACATTGTTTAACGAATATCAAGAACTCTGGTGAGACTTTGAAAATAAGTGGCAAAGCTAGGTATAAAATTTCTGAGTCATAACCTTTTTCTTGTAATCTATTTTCTTTATGATAGAATTAACTTCTAGATCTGTACCAGGAGGACAAGATGACAAATATTCTTCTGAAAACATTTTGTACTGTCTACAAGGAATTTATTTCATGAAGCTTTCCTAGAAATAGGAAGGACTATTCTCTACCCAGCTGCTTATTTCTAGAAAACTCTGAAATAATAGACTGCATGAAAAAACTTTGTACAGGATATCTGAATTAAGGATGAAACCTTACTAGATTGGTGCCTGTCAAAAGTTACTATTACTCTCAAAACTAATATCTACCGTTAAGTAAGAAACAAACCATAGACTTTGTATTGTCTCTGATTGTTGGTTTTTAAAATTCTCCCTAAGTATGTTTGTAAATTTCATGCATTATTTTTATCAAGTAGAACTGTAGCAGACATCTTCTTTATTGTGACAGATGTAGACAATCACTCAGAGGCCAAAAGCAAGGCAAACAAGCTTTATAAGCTGGCAGATGATACCTTACCCGCGTGGTTGGAGATGCTGACCTCAAGGAGCAAAGGTTTGAGAGATTTAAAGCTTGGGTACAGGATGGTTCTGGGAAACAGTTACCACTTTATCATTAAATCAGGCAGTTGTTTCTGGGTAATGGACCAAATATTTTGCCAAGCAGGATGTAAAGAGAGTGGGAACCAGGAACTTGTTGCATACATCAGATGTACAGAGAGTAAACTGGGCCAAAAGAATTCATATGTATGGGATAAAATGGTTACAAAATGGAGCCATATTTGTCATCATAGTTTGCATACATATTTTCAATTAAAAATAATTGTATGCCTTGCATAAGCTCATAGTCTTTATGGAGGAAACAGATTGCATGTAACAGAGTTACAGCAAGGCTCCACTGAAAGTACATAGAGAATGCTATTAGTATGATGTAGTAGTCTTAAACATGATACCAAATTATTTGATCCTTCTCTCATGAAGCACTCAGGTCTTTGTTCTCTCCTTTTGTATTTGGGAAGCTTGTGACTGCTTTTGCTTATAGCTTAAAAGATTACAGAAATGATGCTATGTGACTTCTAAAGCAAGATCTTTAATAAAGGTATACTGCATGCACCTGGCTCTCTCAGAATGATTAAAGATGTCCCTGTGAGGAACACAGTCCCTTGGAGCCAGAAACCATGCTGTGAGACCCTGCAAGACTCCTGGAGACAGAACATGTCAGTGCTCTGGCTGACACTGCAGCGCGGACTCCCAGTCATCCCAGCCCAAGAATCTAACTTGTAGATAAAGAAACCTTCAGATAACTCAAAACTGCAAGTCATCTCCAGTCAACCAAGACTTCCCTGCAGTGACCCCAGACAGGGAGCAGAGACAACCACTCCTGGGCTGCAGCTTTATTCCTGTTCCACAGAAAATCTAAGCATACAGGAATGGTTGACATTTTATGTCACTCAGATTTTGATAGTTTGTTAAGTTGCAATAAATAAAATAAGTATACAGGGACCATTTATTTCAAAATTTTAAGATGGCTTTTATTTCAAATACTCAATAACTTTAATCCTTCCTTATCTTTCAGAATTACACATGCAGAGATAACTTGCTTTTAATAAGACTCATCTCTATGCTACTTATTCTGGCTGGAAAAGTTGAAGAAGGCTTCACCAAGGAAGTAACATTTGTCAATATTATTGGAAAAGTGTCTGATCCATTTCATTCATTCTTTGCCCATGGGAACTATTCAAGGCCAATATCTGAAAGCCTTTATTGTTTTGAAAATTGTCTCAAAATCATTTTTCAATTGCATATTACTGGTTTTGTCATCTACCTGCAGTTACTATAAATTCAATGTCACTCTAGAAGTAATTTTGCAAGGTAAGTCAGTCAGTATTGTGACAGCTGGTGATGGAAAAAGCAAAGCTGCCCTCTTCATCCCTACAAAGTGTAAGAGGGAAGATGAGAGGGAGGCACATGCAAGAATCCTATTGTCATTTGATCTTTATGGTGTCAACTGTCTGTGTCAATGTTTCAGTCTAGGGGTCTGAGTTAGTATTTGTCTCCACAAAAAACAAACAAAAAACACCAAGGCATTTTTTTCATATTGCCAATCGAACTTTTTGAAATTTGTTTAATTGGAACCAGAGACTGTAAAATGGGAACATACAGAGTTTTAGAAAAAATAAAATCAGTGAGTGAGTCAGGATATATTTTGTGTACCTTAAACTTCCAGGACAAGTGCTGCTTACGTGGTAACATTATGACTGATTAGTCGTTAACAGGATGATTTCAGAAAGCATGGGAAGGGAAAAAGCCACTTGTCATTGCACACGAGCAGCTTATTGTCAGTTCTCAACAGTGAAAGTTTGAGAGAGATAACAATGAATTCTGTATTCAGGCACTGTTCATCTATTGTCTTTCTGTAGACTTCATATTTATCTGTTTATTGTGTTTAATGTGTCATTTTGTTCTGAATACTTATACTTAATTTTTTTATATGACCAGCCTTCTCAGCACCAAATCAGCACCTATGATCTTTTCTAGTAAAAGCAAATCCTACAAGATCTTTCTTGCCACAATAGCACAACTAATATTGAATGAAAGGTTATAGTTTCTTTGAAAGAGCAAAAAGAACTGCAAGTAGCATGCTGACATTGTGTAAATGAGAGCAGAAAATCGAAGGGTATATAGTTAATGAAGAAAGGATAATCACTTAGTGTCTAACTCCAGCATTAAGGTTTGGCATCAAATTCATTGAAAAAGATGACATGAAAAAGACAGACAACGGGCTAGGCAAGAGGGCTTCACCCCTTCCCCAAGTATTCCAACACCCTCCCTCTATTTCCTCCTATGCAGAGTTTGATTATTAGGACTTAAATGTGTATTTGAAGTGGAACAATCCATTTTCTCTTACAGAAATATATAATACAGTATTTACAAAATGTGTTTCTATTTATATTATTCAGGAAAATAACCTAAAACAAAATCACATTTTGTCGCTAGTGGGCTAACTATATATATTTTATATATATATATATGCATATATATATATATGCATATATATATATATGTATGTGTGGGGGTTCTAAAATATATACTAGATATTAGGCTTATTGAATCCCATGGTATAACAGTGTAAATATTGTATGAAGTTATGACTAAGATTGAATTAATAACAAAAAATCAAGAAGATAAGAGGAAATGTATGAAAAATAAATACCTGGGTTACATTTGTATCCTATGTTAAAGGAAAATTATTCATAATGTTTGTTGCGGGTAGGACTTAGTTCTAAGGAGGATATCACAGTGAAGACTTGTTATACTGGAGAAAGACTGGGATCAAATCTAAGCACTGTGAAGAGAAGCAAGATATATAGCCAAGGAGCAAGACTGGCTCAGAGCAGGGCAGAAAGCTAACAGGAAGTAAAGTATTCTTTTTTTTAATGGACCTCACAGAAATTTTACCAGTCAGGCCAGGGTGGTAAAATACAGAAGATGATCTGACCAAGAGAGGGCAAGGTTCCCTAAACTGACTCAGCATGATTCTTGTTAAAACTAAAAAGATGACAGTATGTAATTTATCAAGTGGTGATTTCTTAGTGTTTTTTGTTGTCATTGTTGTTTTATTTTTTTCCTTTGGAATTCTGTATTTTTGCTACCCTTTTTGCTGTTTTGTTTGGTTGTTTTTTTCTTTTTTTTCCTCTCTTTAAATAAAATTTAAAAATTCTTAAAAAAGAAAAATAAAATAAAAAATAAATGTTACAGAGATGAGCATAGACGTCCAAAAATGAGAATCTAGTTGAAAAGAGACATCAGAGGAGATTTCTGGAATTTGGTTGAGAAAAGAACACTGATGACCACGTTAAAAATAAGACTTTTGTTTTGTACTTTTAAATTAGATAAATTATGCTGAGTGTGCACTTTCTACAAAAAGTATATTACATTTTTATTTTAAATTTCAGTGTTTGACTTTTTGTTAGACTGAAACTTCAGTGCTTTCTAAGAGCATAAAAATGTTCCTGCCAAAGGAAAATCTAAACATGTGTTGTTAGTCGAGGAAGTTTCCATACTGCTTTCTGACATATGATATATAGAAAATTCTATCTTTAACAGAAACTTTAATGTTTTGTAAGATTTGATTGTCAGCTGTCAGTTATAAATCATTCTCATGTGTGTAGTAATGAGAAAACAAATTTTGATATTAGGGAAAATGAATCATCTGGTTAGGATTCACATTGTAAGTACCACTAAGTTGTATGTTTAAATACCATCCTTCATCTAAAACCAAAAAAAAAAGAAATACTATTTCTACTGACCCACCAATGCAGATGTTAATTCACAAGCTTAAAGAGGAGGTTGAATCTGACTAACAGTTCTCAGAAGATTCAATCCATAGTCCATTGTCTCCAAGGCCTGAGGGAATCTCCTGAACTCCTGGCAACCTCGAAGCAGAAAGAGAAAGAAGAGGCTGGCTAAGAGGTGGAGAAATGTCCTTTAAAGTCAGGCCCTCAGGGACACATCACTTTTGAACAGGCTCCACCTTCTAACCCTACATCCAGCCATGAGCTAATCAATGGAGTAATCCCCTGAGGACTATAGCATTACTCATGATCAAATCGCCTTTCAAAAACCCCAGCTCTGAATACATGAGACTCTTGGGGAACAATTTAGATCTCAATCTAAACAATAAGCCGTGAAAACACACATTGTGGAAAATAGTAACATCTGAAAAAAACTGACAGAATAATGTTACAAAATCTTTTAATGTTCATTTAATTTCTATGGATCATTTTCCTTGCCTGTAAACATTGAGGTTTCAATTAATATGCCTTTATCTCAATGGTGCTATTGTAAAAAGTAAATTACCTGCATTCACATTCTTTGTCTAACAATCAGAAATTTATCTGTCACTAGCAAGTCCAATCTTTGGATTAACAAATTTACTTTTAGAATTAGTGTTAGAGAGTGTTGAGGCTGAATACATGTGCAGGGCTGTCGAATGGCCGGGGCATGACTGAACTGAGAACAAGGCGACACCTTACAGGGCAAGATAGGCCACAGCTGAGGCCACCTAGAGACTTTCTGGGGGTGGTTTCCCTTAATTAGCATTGTGTATTGCTCTGAGGTATCCTTAAACCCCTCCAAAGATCCTGTTCAGGTTTCCTCCATTGTCCACTTAACTCCTAGCTTGTTCTGATTAAATATGGGCTGCCCAAGTCAGTTAGCCAGCCCAGAAGCAGAGTTAGGATTTCTGCCAAGGATCTCACTCCTCCTGCAGCCCTAAAGACCATGCCACGTATCTCATTCCTTTGAGCCTTCTCTGTGCACCCATTAGGGGGACTAGGGGCCTAGGCACAGACCCCAACATTATAGAAATATAGGGACTATACAAATACCTGATATAATCTCTACCATATTGTTTATTGTTTACCTCAGGAGGCAAATCTAATACACGTTAAAGGATTCAAGACAACATGAAATTAAGATAAATGTATTTTACAGAAGCTGAAAACCTTTGAGAACTCATAGGCAAAAACTATCTGAAGCTAAAAATGTGAGGAACTTTTGATCAACAAAACTTTTCAATCTGACAACTCGGCATATTGAATGCTTTCAATTAACCATCTCATTATAATGAACATACATTTGTAGATTTACCCTAAAGAAACATGAAAATAAGAGAAGAAGTAAAATAAATTATTACCTTTTCATTTCGAGATGTGCTCATTGGCAAACATTAAACAATTCCCAAGAAAATTTATTTCCTGAAGCATTAAGAACTTAAGATAAAGGAAGGAGAGAAATTAGCTTACAAATTTTTGATATGTGTAACTCACAAAATCTAGGACACTTAGTAGTAACAAATGAAATACTAACACAGAAAATGCTGGTTGGCATAAACTTCCAAAAGAATAATTTAACTATTATATGTTAGTTTTGGGTTTTTTTAATTTTTTTTTTTTAACCATCAAGTATATGAAGTAGGATGGATCTCAACAGTGCACACAAATTGAGAAGTATTGAAAATTTTTCTAGGCAGAAATTTTTGGAGTACATCAGGACAACCATAATGTGGTCCTTAACATTTCTGACGGGAGAAAATTTAGATAATAATTCATTATGTGATCAGCAAGAGCAAACCCTAAAAATATACTGCTTACACAATAATAATAGTGGAAACGCAAGCCTTTGAGAACCTATTAGGATGAGAGCTGATGAAGAACATAGCAGAAAGGACTTCTACCCACCTTCAAGATGCATAGAGAAAAGTTTATCTTGCACTGGAGGGGAAAAATTAAAGTCACAAGGCAAAGTAAACTGAGAAGATATAATGGAATTATACTGGAAGAGACAAGATACATAAACAACAACTGAAAAAAGAACAAGAGCTGTTATCAGTAACTATTAAGTGACTTTCCAGTACTGAACATACAGTACATGACTAACAAATAAGTACTGTCTAGTTGTTTTTCTAGAGTCTAACATGAAGCTAGTTAGCATCCTAAAGGAACAGTGCAGATGGAATATAAATATGAAATGGAGATGAGGTGAGAAAATGCTAGTTATATCACAAATGGAAGAAAATTTAGCCTTAATAAAATATGAATATTATCACTTACAAGTGTGTCTTTGAAGAAAAAAATCTTAATGAGCTAGACATATTATATAATCAATAGATACTATAAAATTCTGATTTCCTTCAATGTCTTTTAAGGAAAAACAAGAGAAAAACAAGTTGTACAATATTGTACACCAGATTTTACTTTCCTTGTCTTTCCCAACATCACATCATCTCAATAACTGCCAGATAAATTTAGCAATCATGAGCAAATAAAAAAATTACACTAAAATTGGAAAAGATAAATTTCAAGAGCTGTTTAGGACTCTTTTATAAACTGTGAAGCATTAAGGAATTTAGATAAAAGAAGGAAAAAAACAAATGTTCAAATTTAGTAAATTATTTAACCAATAACATAATTGAAAAAGGACTATTTTACATTAAGAATAAATTTTGATTTCACAAAATGTATATCAAAGAAAAATACAAAATAAGTAGTAAACACACTTTTGTATTACAAAATAAAATCTGTTTTGTTCTACCTTGCTTTTGCTTTTGCTTTTGCAAATTTAATAAACATGACAGAAGAAATTGCAGGCTTTCAGATGTTAATTGTGGCTAGCCACTTGGATGCATTGGAACCATCCTTGGCAGTGAATAGTTAATATCACTGTTCTTATTAATTCACTCAAAGGAAAGACAAAAAAGCAAAATATCAAAGGGGCACTGGGAATGACTTTACTAATAGTGTGGACCCTTGGGGCAAAAGAGCCTCAGAAGTGTGCTTTCATCAAAAAGACCATTAGTCTGTAACTTTATTAACTTACAACATAGAACATGGCAATGGGTAACAGGAGGCTTTCTTTGAACCCAAAGCAACAAGAGTACATTCTCCAAGCAGAAGACAGGTGGTTTGTTACCCATTACCAAACTGCTTTATCTCCAAAAGGGAAAAAATAATAACCTCTATGGTTTTCTATGTTCACATTAAAATAAAGCATACATAAATACCAAACTTGCTATATTTCCTAAACAACCATGAATAGGACTGTTTTTCTTTCATATCTAAAATTTAACCATATATAAATAATTAAAAGTGCATGTTAAAAAGTTTGAATAGTTTTATAAGTATACATTTATACATATATATAAACACAATTATCATGGAATTCATATTTTATGTTGATATAGGTTTGCATGAAATTTTCAAAAGCATACTAATTTGAGTATATTTTACATAAATTCAGTACATCATGTTGTGAGTGAAATACTATCTTAAAAGACATGTAATATTGATTCTAGAAGAAGGACTAAGATTCATGTTAAAAGAATTAATATAATTTGTTGCATTTTAGGAAATATGACTTAAGCCGGAAAAAAAAAAAACTTTAGAAACACTACAAAAATCATAAGTTACATTTGTCATAAAGTACTGATAATTTTACTTTATATAATTAAATATTTGAACTTATCAGATTGATAGAATATAATTTGAAGATCTCAAAATGACTATACCCAGTTGATAAGCCTACTAAAAAGACAACATGATGTTGTCAAAATGGATATTTTGCTAAAAGAAGTAATTTAGTTACTTTGTTGATAAGCTAATGTATTGCAAATAATTGCTCATTTTCTAAAAGAACAAATGAGAAGAATATGTTTTAATATTATTTTCAAATATTTCACTCATTTCTATAAAATAATATCTGCAAGCCCTCTCCCTGATTTTTGTAGTTCTTGGGATTGAACCTAGGGTCAAGCACACACCAGGCTCTATTTCCAAGCCACATTCTTACGGAGCTCCACTAGCACAAGCAGTTAATGTGCAATACTTACACAAGTGCATCCCCAGAACTGTGAAACAATGTTCAAATCAACATTAAACATATAGACAAATTGTTTCAAAACAGAGATCATTGACTATATTTGCAAATGAGGCATAAATGCAGAACCTTTGTTAACATTTCCATTTTGACTATTAGTTGAATTTTACTTTTTATAATTGTGAAAATCAACATTTTTATATTTATTTTAAACAGCTGTACTGTACATAGAAATTCTTATTGTTATATGTAAGGGAAATTCTCAGGCTTACAAACAATACCTAGGATGTGGGTTTCCAGTTTTTTCTCCTTACTTGGAGAGTTACAGGATATTAGGGAATGAAAAAATAAAATTATCTGCCTTATCCATGTTTCACTAGTAACAATCACAATAAAACATAGAAAATGAGTATTACCTGGATATTATTATTATTCCCATTCCATGTCACATGGGAATGTATAGCTATGTAGGACTCAATTTCATTTACTTGGGCATTGAGCAACACATGGATAAGATAATATAATGAATTTTGGAGGTTTTCTGTGCATTTATTTAAAAGTACATAAATATCTTCCATTATGAGTACAACATCTAAAAATATCTATGATATTTAAATTTTCTTTGAATATAAAAGTAAATGGAATTCCAAATTCTTTTGTTGCAGAAATCTTTTTTTCACCTAATTCTTAACTTTTTGAACATCAGCAATTGGTATATTACTGTAACATTTGTCAAGGAGTTAAAATTATGTAAAATATGTAATGTGTATTTGTGTTTTTTGCAGCAGCTAAAAATATGCACATATTTTATACACACAAACCTGGTTTGCTTTGAGATCTTGGCTCTAAAATACAGAGATGATTGGTACCATAAGATGTTGCATACATTTCTGAGAAACACAGCTATAGAATCATTAAACTTTCAAGTAAACAATAAGATATACCTTGCAGTTATTTTCATAACAGAGAAATCTACAGGCAATGATTTTTGCCAAGTGTTATTTGTACATAGCAACTTCAAAAAATTACTCAGTAATAAGAAATCTGTCCCATTCTTTCAATTGTATCAATGAAATTCAAGCATTCATAGTTGAGAGAAATCTACAAGCTCATATATATTCAAAACTTGCATTTTGTTGTAGTAAATGGATTTTTTAATGGTCCATTCAGTAAGGAAAAATCGTTTCCTAGCAGGAATTCCACAGATTTCCAAAGTGTCTGAGTGCACAATAATGAAATTACTTAAACTCAGGTACTGCCTTTTTTATTATTTTTCACATCTTCTATTCTTTCACAGAAGCACATTCATTCATTCTGTCACCTAGTTATCATGAGGACAAGTTATGATAAACCAAATAGCTTGAGTGGGGAATCAAAGACAACATATTTTAGCCATAGAAATAATCTTATCTTTTTGCCTTCTTCTCAGACACATCATCTCAGCCATTTTATTAACTTTTCTTTGAATATCAGAATAATGTCCAGTATTGCCCTTAATGATTGCAAATTAAATCTGAATTTTGTAGGAAAATAAATAATGTGAATATTTGAGTGTGCTACTAGAAATGGCTATCCAAATATGAGGATTTTCAACATTTAAGTGATTATATTCCTGAATGTTTATTTTAGTTCCCTTTATAGTTTTCTGCAGTTATGTTTAAACTAGAAAAAGGCACTGCAATACAGCAGATTCACCTGCTTTAGGAAACGTGACCAGGATTATGTTTCAGCTAATTTTAAGCTATTACCATGACAACTGTCTTTCTCACACAAATTAATGAATAACCTTATCAAATAAATTTATGAAACAGTATTGTGATTTGGGTCAGAAAGTTTCATACCAGTGCATTTTATAAATTATAACATAGTAAAAAGGTAGAAAACTTTTTTAAAGCCTACCATTAACATCTCTGTTTTTGAAAGCTTAAATTTATTCAGATGAGTTAAAACCTCACATTTGTCACTGAAAAATATATCACTTGTAAAATAATAGTACTTTGACATATTTATAATTTTGTAGATCATCTTCAAATGGCAAGAGTAGATGTGCATGTGTATGTGTATGTGTACAGAGGTCCACACAAATGCACATGCACTCTTCAAGACTCTTATTCCAGACCATTGCACACAGAAATTTCCATAAATTTACAACAAAAGAAAATTAGTATCTTAAACTACCCCAGAGAACATGTCATTATACATGCATACACACTGTAAACATTGTTTAGTCTACATACATTTATTGACTCTACTTGTGTGCCAATCATTGTGCTGAAATCCTAAGAACACAGTGATGAAAAATGTTCCAGACCTGAATGAACTACAAAGCTACAGTCAGTGAGGAACGCAGCCAAGCCAATCAATTACATTTTAATACTGTTAGAAAGGAATATGCCAGCTGCAATGGGAGTCTAGCGAAAGAGCAATAACCTGACCTGAGTGGAGTCAGCAGGGGCTTTCCACAGAGGCTGGCCCCTCAGCTCTCTTGATGGCTCAGATGAAGTAAGGGAGGCTGAGAAGATGAAAAGGGTATTGTTGTTTGATGGTTCTAAGGTAGCAGCAACTGCATGAACAGAAAGAGATGCTGTAATGGGTTCAATTTGGCTGGAGCAGATTTCAGTGATTTTCAATGATCAAAACAACTGGCAACTATTTTAATATTTTAATACTTTGTATACAACTTTCTGTAGTCTTTGTATTTACATGGAAAAATCCCATGTAGAATATATTAAAAAATGTTTAAATCACAACAATTCTACCTTTTATATTTGTATTTCACTCTGTGTGAGGCTTTTCTTTGTTATTTTAATATGCCACATAAGTTTTTATTAAAGTCATTGAATGTATGTAGATTTATACCTGTTCTTAAATTTCACATTACACTCTCCTATATCAACAAATATCTTTAATACCTTTTAAAAAGTATATGTTTCATAACTGCAAATATACCATCATTAAAACATATCAAAGTGTGTTCACATATTCTCTGTTTTTGACATTTAGAGATTTATAAATTTTTAAGAACTAGAAAGTGATCCATATACACAGATGCATTAGATAGTCTGTGATTATGACCTCATTACCAATATCAAGAAAGAAGATTATGGGTGAAAGAAGACAAATATCTGGATGTATATTTCCAAACTGCTTTTCAGAATGAAGCATACAGAAAGGATTGCTATTCTCTAAGCAGTTCTATTATCACAAATATAACTTTATATAGTTAACTGCATAATTATTTTATTTTGACCTCACTTTTCATTTTGGGTATGTGGAAAAATATAAATGATTTTAGTCACATTTTATACAGTAGTAATTCTATAGCTTTACAGCAGTATTATTTTTTTAATTCAAAGAGATAATATTGTACTTTTCAAAATGAGAAACATGAAAATACAGCTTTTCTCAACACTTAAGATGTTGGATACAATCTAAAGACAGCCAGGGTGCTCTACTAAGGGAATATATAGCTAGAGTAGAAATGAAATCATAAAATATATTCACTTTTACTCCCTGAATTTCTCATACACATTTTCCCCTATGTTACAAGCTGATACTACATAATGTTAAACTTTCTTTAGAATTCATAGTATTTCTGAACATTTTGTCCTTTAACATCACCTAAAATGGAACAGGTTATTTTAAGTGAGTGTTTTTTTTTTTCAAGTCCAAAAGAGAGATCTTAAATAAAATCCTGAACTTAAATTAATATCTTTGATCAACTGGTAACAAATAGTGTTTAAAACCAAGTACATTGTAACTTTCCAATGGATTCAGAGATGGTGTCAATGTTTCATGTCAAAATACAGTCAAAGCTAGCATTTTCTGTGAAAGCATGAAATATGCGCCTCTGTTGGCTATGAAACTGAACAACTTTAATTTACTTTGAAGACACTCCTAAACCAGGTTATAGAACTCTGTAGTTAAGGAAAAAATACAGTTCACATCTATGTCTGCTGGAAGTGACGTCATTTTTGCGCCTGACTGGCTGTCTAGGGCAGGATGCAAGGTGAAGCAATGGGAATGGGCAGGAAGACATTAGTGAGAACTACTTGTTTCTGCCATGCATCTTAACTAAAATTTTGCAATCAAATTATCTGTAAAACATGGAAACCTTAAAAAGAAGTCTTGTCTATAGCATCAACTATTCACTGAATGAGTGCTTAGGCTTATGTTGGAAACGGTCAAAAAATGAGAAGTCTAACACAATCCCTACCCACAAAAATACCCTAAAATATATAATATAATTAAGAGTTAATGCAAAATAAATACAGGAAGAATTTAAGTATTATTTTTGTAGCATAAAAATTAAAACTTTTAATGCTAAAGGAAGAATCCAGGAATAATTAAGAATAGATTTTATAAGAAAAGTGGGATGCACATTTGTCTCTAAAGGACAGAAGGATGAAATTTACACTGGAGTAAGAAAAAAGAAAGTATATTAGAAGGAAGGTGATGGGCTCCAGAGAAAGCAGAGGTGAAAATGGTTATGACAGCTCCAGAGAACCTTAAGGAAACAGGCCTAATTAGAGAGATTTCGAGAAACTCTGGGAAATAACATGCAATACAGAGTACAGAATCTTATCAGCCACACAGAGGAACTTAGAATTGATGCAGCAGAAATTTGGGAATCATTTAAAGTCTTCAAACAAAAGTCTGAGATGTATTCGGTTAAGTATCACACTTCACCTATTTTTCAGGGATTTGGATCAACAGGAAAATACAACAACAAATCAAGCATCAAGGAAGAAAATGGAGCATAGTCTGCTTGATGAATTTAATGGACCTAATGAATTTAATGAAACAGATGGAAGAAATGCTGGGCGACACACAGTGCCTGAAACAATGGCTGATACAGCTGGGCAGTGATTAGTTGGCAGTGCTGCGAGTTTCCCTCTTAATTTTCTTATTTAGAAAGGAAAATAATTTAGGTTAAATAATCTTAATGGTTGAGCCAAAGGAAAACAACCTTCACCTGTGTGGTGTGTAATAGAAGCAGCATTTGAGGAAGAGACAATTGCTCCAACTAAGAGTATTAGTTCCCACGGTGAGTGGAGAGAATAGCAGAAGAGGCCAGAAGGAGCAAAAGCCACAAGCACTCAGACCACCAAAGGACAGTACTAGGGTGCTGGTGATCCAGCTGCGGTAGAAACGTCCTGAGCATCCCTAACGTTCTGCGAGGTGACACCAAGGGGTGCTGAAAGTTCTGGAGAGTTCATGAACACACGCATGTGTGTGAAAAAGCCCCAAAACTGATATCCAGAACCTTCACTGAGCACACTGAGGCTCCCATAAATGTTTCCAATCATCCACTTGATGTCTGCTAAAAAGTAAAGCACTGATACTGCTAAGATTTCACACACACTTCATTATTTTGATATAAGAAGGAGATGGTTTACATCAATAATTTAATTTAACATAACAAATGTTATTAATCATCTAAAATTCATTCAAAAACTCACATGATCCAAAAGCTGTAAGAAACTTTTAGAGATCATTTATAGAGCCTTCTGTGCATGTAATGCTATATCAATAGTATAATGATTGCTACGTTAAAGTCTTTTGGAGCTGAAGATGGCAGATTGTCTAACTGTTAAGTGGTCTTAGATACTGTAAAACATAAATATTTACAGATTGTTGTTTTTATAAAGATACAAGTATATGCTCAATTCTACAAAATAAGCAATGTAATGCAAAAAAGTCTTAAAAAGCAGTAACAGTTGTCATTCTCAAGTTTTCAGAGTAAATTGAGAAAACTAAGGTAAAATAGTGAATTTTCCAACACTCGTCCTTAAAGTATACATATCCCTCTTTCAAATTTCTAAAATCTTGTTACACATATTTTTGTGTGACCATCAAAAAAATTGTTTTGTAAGAGAATTCTATTAGAAAACACATAATTTTACTAATTGGTTGTAATAACTGGCTTGATTTCATTTAATAGGATTTCCCATGAAATAAAGACAAAATCAAGTTTTAAAATCAATGCAACCAAAAATTACAAAAAATTAATCACAATAAACTGTCACTGTAGTGAATTATTATTCTCAGCTACTTCCACTATTTACATAATTTTAGGTGGAGTGTATTGGACGCTGGTGGTCAATTTAAACACCAGCTGAGCTGAATCTGCAAAGTGCTCAGCATGGGTGGCCCACCAGAGGACCCTTGTCAACATAAAGAAGAGACCTGGAGAGGAAGAACAGCATGGTAGGTGCTTCTAAGTGTTGTTGTTCGGAGCCTTTGGTTCTCTTAGAGGAGGCTGTCACGCTGGCTCCCCCAATATAAATTGGCTGTTATCACCAGAGGAGCTAAGGACCTTTTTGCTGAGAATGGCTGCGGTTCATTTTGGGGGAGCTCTGGTCCTTATTTTGAGCACCCGTTCCTGGCTCCAGAGGGGAAGATGTGTGTTGTTTAATCTCTAGGAGGAGCTTGTCATGCTGCTGGCTTCCTGTTATGTGCTAGGCTGTCCTCATCATTGTAGGAGCTCAGAACCTCATTGTTGTGGAGGATGGCTGTGGTACTTTTTGGGGGAGCCCTGGTCGTTATTTTAAGAGTTGCTTCTTGGCTCCTGTACAGAACATTCAGCCTGCTGGTACAGATCTTTCACTCCACTGGCACAGAGTTTCTAGCTTCCACTGCTGACCTTTGGGCCTTCCCAGTGCAGATTCATGGGATAGACTTGCATGAGTCAGTGTCATGGGCTCTAGGTTTTCAAACTCCTGCAGGTTATTGCCATGTGATCTAGGCCTTTGGCTAGATTTTCTAGGTCTTTAGTGCTATGGATACATTTCCTGCACTTTCTTTGTATTTGACTCCTTGGATGACCATTATAAATAATACTATAAATTATGTGTATGTAATTGTTCTCCTTGCAACCCCTGACTACAACACTGGGTATTAATTAAACTAACACTGCTCTTTCACAGGTATTTATTCTCTTATTGTACTATAGAGGATACGGTTTTCTTCCTATTAATATGGGAAAATCCTCTGAGATACTGGATTTCAGACCTGAATCTCCAAACTTATTAAACATATTACTAGCATGTTACTTAGTCTTTTCTAACATCTATTGGAACCCATGGAACATCAGGGCAGAAGAGCTGTAAAACTTTGACGAGTTTACAAAATGCCTCTTTACAATGAAATAAAGGAAGGAATCCTATGAAACAGTAAGTTTAGAACTAAAAGCCAGATTTCTTTTCAATCAAATAAAATCTCACATTCTTTTGAGAATCTTTAAAAAATGGACTAACTCCAAGAATCTGTCATATTAAATTAAAAATAACACACAAACTAAAGGTTGTTTTTTCTTTACTTAACTTGTTTCATGTATGCATCAGTTTTCCTCATGTCTTTAACACTTAAACTTTTTTAAAGTAGAAAAGTAAAAACTGTACAAGATCACTGGGATAAACATACATGTGGATTATTTTTAAATCTATAGACTAATGATTATATACTACATATTCAGAAATATGTAGATTGACGTCTTTATATGACTATGGTTAAATTCACCATAAGGTTTAAAGTGAGATATTCTTGAGAATCAATTTAACGATCATTTTGATATTTTTGAACCATTTATTGATAATTTGATAGCTTATGATGGCATCTTTGTAACTAACACACATGTTATTTTCCAAAAGAATGTATCTATTTTCATTATGTAGGATTTTAAGCATTAAAATTTTGCTAAAATATTTTAAATAAGCAGATAATTCATTCAAAAAGAAAACAAGAAAATTTTAACACAGATATTAAAACTCTTAATTCCTAGTTTTTACACTGATGAAGTTCCAAATTAACTTCCTGACAATTTAATTTTTTAATAATTTAACTAAACTGAGAAGAATATATTGACTTTACTAGCATTTACTAATGGCCAAGATTATATCACTTTTGATGTTAAAATTGTAGAGGTCTTGGGATATTGACACAGATTATAGTAAATTTATAATTAGCTTGAGAATTGTCAAGTTTTCTAAAACCTCTCCAATTTCTCAGTGCTGTCAGTATGATACAATAAATCATTAAACTCTAGTCTTATCCAACAGTAGTCTTGTCAGAAATAAGTTCAAATATTAACAGAGAATGTAAAGAATTTCCATTCCAGTGAGACAATTTTCTAACACCTATAAAAACAGTAATTCTTCTAACCTTTCAGAAATTAATTATAAAAAGTACTTTTTTGTTCATGTATACATTCAACATGCTGTAACAAAGTTGCTATGGATACAGATTTACAACAAATCTGTATGTAACATTAATTTATGCTATATACCTTTCTTATTTGATACAGTTATCACTATGTACTCCGAGCCAGTCTTGAACTTCCTATCTGCCCCCAGGCTGGTCATTGAGTTATGATCCTTCTGTCCCAGCCTTCCACGTGCTGGGATTACAGGCATGTGTCAAAATGCTCAGTTTAGATTTTAAACTCTTCATAAGTGATGATTGCACACCATACACACCGTAATTATTCATTAAGTATATAAAGTAGAAACAGGTAAGTTACAGAGATGATTGAAAACTGTGTCCTCCAATGCTTAAATAAATGTAGCAGATATATTTTCACACCAAGTGTTTCTCAGGGTACCTGTACTTTGGCTATCTGTAATTTCAACTTCACCTTTGTAGAATATACAGTTGGTATATTATGTTTCTTTTTAATTTGTAAGTATTATAATTCCTTAGAAATAATAAAACTTGTCAAATATTTCTAAGAACAAATACTGCTGTATTTTATATTTTAATAAAACAATGTACATATAATTTCTTCCTTCTGCCAGCCCTTAGCCCTATTATGTGCATAAATAAAGACACATTTAGGGGAAGATTGTATATTATGTAGAAGATAACAGGTGAACTTATCAGATGTTTTTCAGTTCTAAGGGTAGATTTATTGATAAACTATACAACATGAACTAACCTGACTTTTGTCAGTAACATCTGACTGTATCAGCTTTCTCACTTGCTACCTGAGTGTAGTGCTCCTAAAGGCACAATGAAACAAATTATTGCTGTGACATTAAAACAATGGGACTTGGTTAAAAGGCTCTGAAAATTTCTTTTCCTTAGAAAACTTAGAAAATGCTTATTTTAAATTTAGTGTTTTAACCTCAAATGTATTTTCCTTATCACCTGTTAATGATGTTTGCAGCAAAATGTACTTATTGTGCCATCTTCAGGACACTTTTAGAAAACAGTTCTGTTAAGGAAGTTAGAATTTACTACCTTTAGGAGAGTTTTTCACAAATAATTACTTTTTTGTAAATACTTATTTTGTATATACTTAATTTGTTTATATATACTTACATTATGTTATATAATGCATGGATTAAAATTCTATATGTCAAAATAATTCAAACTTATATGGAAACAGATATATCACACACACACACACATATATATATATATATATACATAAACATACATAATACATAAACATACACACGAACATGTTTAAAATATTTATAGTTGCCAAAACACTTGCATATTATTTGGTATTTACATCATTCCTCTAAAGTAGTTATGGAGGAAAATAGTATATATTTTAACAAATGAGAAAACCCATATTTAAAATATGAATTAGTTTGTCCAAAATTTCAAAATTATTCAATCATATTACCAAGACTCAAGTTTGCATCTCTGTACTCCAAATAAATAATTATTCCCAATATAATAGTGGATTATAATATATTCATAATAATGAATAAAATTATACATAATTTATAATTGGTCTTTTTCAATCTTTAAAAATCTATGCTGAAAAGTAGAATAATTCCTTGATTATTATGATCATATATTAGAAAATCAAGCATTTACCTCTAGCTAATTCTTTCGTCATTTCTGAACTTTAACTAAAATATTGAAACACAGATGTATTTCACAAAAGGAAAATTGTAGTATGATTATACAAACAAGTTCACATATGAATACAATCGACAGTGAAGTATCCATATAACTAGACTAAAATATACAAATAAAAACTGACTATTCAGCTGTAAGACATTTTAAGGAGAACCAACAGGATATTTTAATGTTATTTGTGGTAACTATCTATTTTCATTTGCCTGAAACCAAATTAACTATGAGTAGAACACACTTTTACATTTCACTGTATAATAATTTGGACAATAAATGGGCAGACTGCTTGAAGACAGTGTCAAGTGCTGAATGACACACCTGGTCCAGTTGTGCTAGTTACAACTTGAACATGGAATTTAAAACAAGTGTGACAGTCACCGTTACAGGATTCACTTCCTTAGAAACCCACTCATTTTGCATTGTGTCCCAGAAAATACATTAATCAGATGACATATGTCCCAATTGTAGAAAAACTCTTGAAACTTCTATTTTCTCATATGGGAATAAGAATAGCTCTTCTCCAGGGCTTATATAACTATCAAATAAAACCACTTATTAAGTCAACTAGAATTATATCCAGACACCAGAACTTTCTAACTGTTCACCATACACCAGTTAATCTTTCAGAATCAGCAAGACGGCATTGACATAAAAGATATTCAATGAAGTCTTTCTTTGAGTCAGTTTTTAGTGACAAGTAAGGTATTTTTTTCTGTAAACTAATCAAATTTATCAATTTTAAAGATTAACATGTCTGAGAAATAAGCCAAAAGAGTGTGGTTATCACTGATACAAAAGAAAAGCCTCAAACCATTGGATGCTAAGAAATCCTGATTCATAAACTTTTCAAATGCTCATTCAACTCATAGAGCAGAAGTTTCTTATGAGTTACAAACTCACTTGGAAATCCTGACAGCAGTTATGACCCTGCCTCTAATAAAAACAATCCATATATAAATAAGTAAATAAATATGGACATTAGCATATTATATATGGATACATACACTACTATACAAACATGTGTACTGTATATATAGACATTATAACATTGTACATGTATATATTGTGTATTTGTATGTTTACATATATATAAACACACACAGGCATAAATACACGTATAATTTTAAGTGTTATAGAATTCTAAAGTCTATATCATAAGAGCAATATATTCCTGTTGTTGAATATATATACACAAATCCATATACATATGTATGTGTGTGCATATGTAATAGATACTAAATGAATGAAGTGACTAATGAAGTCATATTTAACCTTACTTACTATATAAGTATATCCTAATAGTTCCTACTCTGTTCTATTCTATTCTATACTACACCATGCTGTCCTGGTGTTAGAAATAGTAATCAAGTTAAATCACTCAACTATGTTGATTTCAGACTTCATGTTCCAAGATTAAAAATTATTACCATGGTGTATGGCAGCAGCTGTGTCATGAGTTGTACCATGGAGGAGAGGACTAACCCACTGTTAACTAGTAACCCGAGGAAAGGGACCTTTCAGAGGAAAGATGCAGAGTAGCACAAATGGTGTTAAAGGAACAGGTGGCAACAAAGTCTTCGGGCCTCCTGGCTTGTGTACAGAACTCTGATACAGGACAGATCATTCCCTAAAAAGATTCTCTTGGTGTTTATGTAAGTAGAATAATTTGCCTTTGCTTGAATGGTACAGGAGATAACATGACGTCTGCACGATGCTATGTTTCCTTTGAAATAAAACAATCTTGACAAACTACTTTCAGAGAAAAATATTTTCTTAGTAAAAACTCCAAATGTGTAACTGGGGAATGAAAATGTAGTTCTACATGCTTTTACCTTTACTGACCTTGCTTCCAAAACAGATTTGAGAAAATTTAAAAAGGAATTAAAATGTTTTTTTAAAAAATTAAATGTACTAGTAATCAGGTGCATAAAACCATAAAAGAATTGTTCAGTATCAAACTCTGGTATGCGGAAGGATAGAGGGTTGCTGAGTGTGATTCTCCACTACAGGCCGGGTTGTCACATAGGCAAAGGTAACCTATTGTCATTGGAACCATTCACCATGTGCACGAAAAGCAAAGTTGGGTAAATCTTGGCTGTTGAGGCAGCAAAAAGGAAAACTAAATGAATGTAAAGTTACATAAGTAATATTTATAGTTAGATCCATATTTCAATTTAAAAACAGAGACCAAGGAAATATTCATTGATTCATTCCTCGAGAAAAAGAGAGTTCTGCATGTGACAGACTGTTTCAGGTGTTTAAAATACATCAGCAAACTGGGAAGATAAAAACCCTTAGGCAGTTTGTGAATTAGAAGAGGGAATTTACAACAAACAATACACAGGGCAAACAAACAAATTGTACTATTCTGATGTACCTATGACCCCAAATCAGTGGCCTACTTTTTCTGACAATATAACTTGTGATGGATTTTAAATAAGAGAGTTCACTTTGTTGAAAAAACAACTATCACCATCTCAGTTTTGTTAAAACTCCACTAAGCATTACCTGATTGTACCAAATGAGAGTTAAAAAGCAAGATGTAAGTTTATGAATGACATTTTGGGGAAAAATTAGTATCATATTCTGATAACCTATGGCATCAAAGTATTATGAAACAGTCATAGATTATTAAAAGCTGTATAATTTTGAGTTTATTGTTAAGTCCCATGTATCCCAATGACAATATTTAATCACCGGAAAATGGTTAAAATATATGCATTTACATATAACAAATGGTTTATTCTTTATCCTTTGGATTGAAAAATTTAATGGTAGCTATGTAGTATTTCTGAAAAAATATAGATCATTTTTAAACACTAAATTATTTTAATTAATAATATCGTGTATTGTACATATTTAATATTCTTTTCAGTTGTTTTACATAAACTAGCAGGACTATTAGAAGTAGTCCGCAAACTGTAACCTTAAGAAAATAAAGTACGCATTTCATTGCTTTTATCCATGATTCTCAAAAATGTTCCTGATAGCCTCTAAGGTAAAAGGCACCAGTATATCATGTATCATAAATTCTGTAATGAGGAGAAAAGAAAAAATGTAAGAAAGAATTTTTCAAAAGAGCCGTGAGCATAAAAGCATCAGAAAAAAGGAGAGCGCAGGATATGCCTGGGCAGTATAACTGTGTTAAACAACGTACTGACCTATTAATTAAATACATACCTATTAAATCACTATGCTCATTTTAAACCATTTTCATCTAATCTATTATAGAAGACTTCTTTCCAACATTTAGAATTCTAGCAGCTGACCTGAAAATACACCTGTAAAATCTCTGCAGCAAAACATGGTTTCATCTATAATAATATTCTTTACTTCAATGTTGTCCTTGAAAGTTTTGTTACACTCAAATTCACAGTGGTCATGCTGAAAACTAAGCTCTGTCCTATTCCTATTACTAACATCTTGGCAGGCCCCAGAGTTTTAGAATTATAGCTGCATTCTGGGGTTTATATACACTTCCCCTTGAGTTTCTCCTTGAGCATAAGGAGGTGATATTGTACATTGCATGTATCAAGTAGAGATGCAATTACATACCAGCATCAGCATTGAAAAACCCATTGATGGCTACAGCAGAGAAAACGCTACTTACTCTCCAAGCATTGCTTCTTTTTCCCATTTTAGTAGGTTTTATAACTCTGCCTTACTTACAGTTACATACGACTCTCGGTGAAAAGAATATGGGCAGAAGCAGTTTGTGCTGCGACTAGATCTTTCAGGTTTGCTTTCTACTGGATAATTCGAGAGCACTAAGAGTACTAGATTTCCCTTCATCCATGAAGCAGTGAGCCTTCAATGTAAATCAACTGTCATTGATATCAAAACACTGGAATATTGGTGAGAAATACATCTTTACACTGTAAGCTACTGAAATTTTGAGTTGTTTGTTTCAGTAGATATGTAATTTGCTGTAACTAATGGAGTTTCTGAAGATTAATGAGACAAGGTACCATATAGGTTGTTTTCCTGTATTTTGGTGAGCTCACTCTCCGCTAGAAGAAACCAAGACCATTGCTACAATTATTTTACCAATGTGTAAGAGTATATGAGGAGAAAAGTCTCACAAGACTTAAAACACTACAGAAAATATCCTTATGATAGACGATAGATAGATAGATAGATAGATAGATAGATAGATTTGAAACAGGGTCTCACTATATGTAGTTCAAGCTGGATTTGAACCCACTATGAGGCTGACCTCAAACTCATAGCAGTCCTCCTGTGTAAGCCTCACGGGTGCTGTCATTTCAGGATGAAGATATTACAATATGAAAATGTTAATGTTGAATACCTTTCTCAGAAGTATCTTGTTTTGCCTAGTCTTTACAAAAGTGGACATACACATCTTATGAATTTAAATGCCTACTTAAATTCATAAGATGTGTATGTCCACTTTTGTAAAGTTATCTAAACAGTTGAAGGCAGAGCTAGAATAATATTCTTAATCTCTCAAGTTAGCTCTAATACTTATAACATGCTGTGTCCCCCCAGAAGGCTATAAGAATTTCTGGAAAGGGCAGGGATTTAGCTCAGTGTCTTAAACGCCTGCCTGGCAAGCGCGAGGTCATGAGTTCGATCCCCAGTACCAAAAAAAAAAAAAAAAAAAAGAATTTCTGGAAAACATTTGTAACTTTTATTTTCTTAGAAAGTTTCATAGATCCCAAGTCTGCAAAGCACTGGTCAGCATAAAAAAATAATGAAACAAAATGAAAAATGAGGGTGTAAGAATACATTAGAATCCTTTGAATTTAAAGGGCATAGTCAAATCTGTATTTTTCTTTCCTGTTTTCTTAAAAACCACTGTATTATTCTATCTGGGGTGAATCTTGTAACCATAGTTCTCAGCACTGTGGTTCCTATATATCTACAGATATTGTAGAGATAGTGGAAGGAATCCAGAGGCTTAGACTTCTAGGTGTCTCTACCATCCATGTGCTCATCAGCAGCTTCACCCATTTCCCCACGTATGTTATATAAATATTATTCCTTTCCACATATTTCATGACAAGAGAAAGATGTTAATTAAACATCAGTATAGGGAAACTTTGATGTACTGCCAAGCAACTTTGGGTCTATAAATATCAAAAAAGTCATAGATGACTGTGAGAAAGAAGATAGAAATGCAATCTGTTTCCTTAAAATAAAATTTAGGAACAAACAATTTGTATCGTCTCACTGGATTATGGATCTCAGTCTTGGAAGCAATGATTTCTTTAAAGGCATACTAATATTTACAGTCAATTTAAGTACCTATTCTCTCAATATATATTTTAACCCAGGGGTTGATAAAGATAACCCATTAAACAACTCTAATTGACATCCTGAAATTTGCCAATCTCTGATTTAATCCAACAAGATCTAGGTTCTCTATTTCATATTTATACATCTGTTGATCATTTTAATTTAATAATATATTTTGAGTTTTAGTCTCAACAGCATGGAATTAAAATACAGATCATATTTTCAAAATGAATTCTTTGATTTATATCTAATAGCATACATATACATATGGGACATCATGATATACTCATACTTTCAAATCAATTATTTCTACTATCTGGAATAGCCAGGAGACTGCTGAAAATTAGCAAATTTGGGTTTGGACTATGCAAAAGTGATAAAATGAATCATTACTCTAGTGAGAACTACAGAAAAATGTTTATTTTCTATAGTTCTAAATAACATACTTTATTAATATTCAATATTTTGAAAATATTGTGTTCATTAAAATAAACAGACAATAAATTTTTATATTTATAGGCACTTAATCCCTCAATGAATTTTATTTTCTGTTTACTTTGTTTTTGTTTTGCTTTTTTACTTATAGATTATTTATTTTTTACTTAAAATATGTTCCAGTTCTCTAAGGTTATTAGAGAAAAACTGAGGGTCTTACCATTCTCTACATCACCTGTACTTCTTTGAATGCCTGACACAGAAGAGACATGTAAAAATATTTAAGTAAATGGTACAATTAATTAAAGACTCAACTGATAAATAACAGTTCATTCTACACCCTAATTCAGACTCCCAACATATTTTATAAATTCCCTTTTTAATTTTATAATTTTTAGTGCTGAATATTTTGGAAAGATAATAATGTACTTCTATAAAAATTGCTTATAATAGCTTCCTATCCAAAATTGTCAAGTCAGTTATGCTTATTTGAATATTTTGGCAGCACATTTCTAAGCCGTACTGGTGTGGCAGTTACCCGTGACTGTCAGCTTGACAGAAGTAAGAGATTCCTGGAGAAGTGACAGGATTGAAACAGCCCTCACCTCATCAGTGCCAATGGATAATTTCACACCTGGATGGAAAGTAACGAGTTGGGGTCTGCTTGCAGAAAAGGGTAATGGGGATATGATCTTGAGAGCTGTAATTGATTCCTGACTCTTGACATTCTAGACCCTTTCCAATTCACTCCTGCTTCCTGCATAAAACGAGTTGAACAGATTTCTTTCAATATGCCCATCCACCATGATGTTTCTGCCTTGCAGCCAATTGACTATGGATTGAAATCCCTGAATGCCATCAGTGAAAATAAACTTTTTCTTTCTTAAATTGTAAGTTTCAGGCATTTTGTTTCAGCAACATAAAATTTACCAAAACAAATGGATTCATGTACTACTTCTGAAACATCAATATCACATTCACATATTCTTACATGCTTAAATGAGTGTATTTTATAACACATGTGATTATGCACAAAAAATCTGATGAACTGAATTTGAAAGTTCTTAGGCAAGAAATAAAACAAATAATTAGATCACTTAATATTTTTAACTTTTGTTTTTAAAAATCTAAATTATGAAAATAAAGAAAGCACTCAAAAAGTACCGTGGTATTTATTTTCACACACTAGATTTTTATGAATAAAATAGATATCCTTTTTTCATAGAATCAAAATCAAATTTTATAGGCAATAATCAAGTTAGCAATCAAAATCCTTTTAAAAAGCCTTAAGATTATTAATCTATTTTAATTAGGGTTTATGAGGCTGATTTGAGGATAAATGACTAATATCATTAAAAGTAGAGAAATGAATGCTTCCCCATTAGCAACTCACTGGTGTTTCGCTGCATGTAATTTTATTCTTCCACTGAAAAAGACTATGTATGTTTTAACATTTATAAATGGTCAATAGGCACAATTTTTAAAGTACATTTTAAAAAACTGTCTAGAGTCAAATATGAGAAATTACTTTTGTTGAATTTCCAGTAACTGATGAACAAATCATTGTACTCTATTGAGGCAAACTATGTATCATCAAAGATTAAGGTCTCTCCCCCACTCCCCTCCTTCCCCACCCTGTTTCTCTGTCTGTCTTTGTCTCTGTCGGTCTCTGTCTCTGTCTCTGTCTCTGAGTCTCTGTTCTGTCTCTCATGCACCTGCTCTCTGTCACACACACACACACACACACACATTCAAGACAACTCTTAGTAAAAGCTAAAAATAAAAGCTCTTTTACTTCTGTTGATATAATACCTGAAAAGTGAGACCCTTTCTTAATTGTGATAGTTTATAAATGTTTATTCCTTCCAAAAGATTTTATAATATGAAAAATGATTTTACAGAATTGTAATATATATTAAAAAATGCTTAAGAACAATTGAAAAATAGTTTACTTCAATGTATATTATAAAATGCTAATAGAATTCAAATGGAAGCAAATATGAGTTATTAATTTGAAAAATAATTTTCTATCAAGAAATACCATTATTCAAAAGCTAATTTTATGCCTTTAAGGAACTTGTCCTACCATTTTCTCACCTAAAATGTTGATGGTTAGGAAAAGCAGAAATGAACTGCCACTACTACTGAGAGCATATTTGTTCAAACAATGTTTTGTTACATCTGACAAAAGGCTGTAGCATAAGAGATTTTTATTAACTTCAAAAAGTGTCACCTTTTCCTAACAAAGACACCAGCACCACCAATTAGTTCTCCCAAATATAGTCAGTGTGCTACAAGGGAGTTGTGTAAGTATGTAAGCAACGATGATGGCTGCCAGTGGGGGAGGTAGTTAGGGATCCTACCTGGGAATACTTATCAGGCAGGTTCCCACATCCGGGGTTTAGAGTCTGGATAACAAGCCTGACAGGACAGCAGATGATGTTCTATAGATTATTTACTCAGCGTGAGAGCACTAGCGCCAGCAAAGGAAGAGAAAAAGCAAAAGATTTTGAAGTTTAGCTAAAGTTTAGAAGAGAAAGTGGGCCAAAGAGCTATTCCTGCTGTCAAAAAAGCAAAGTATGCTGCCGAAACTGTGGCAAAGGCTTCGAATCTGCAGCGCTGAGTGGAAGATCTGAAGTTCTTTGAACAGCAAATAGCCTTGAGCATTATTCCACATATTTGCCTCCTCAATTGAAAGTTCAAGAAAGATTAATATTGAGCATTTTCCAACAATATGATGTTTCTGCAAATGAAAAGCTATTTAGCAAACATCGATATTAGGGGAAGAAATCTGGAAAAACCTAACATGCTGTGCACTCTGTAAATGCCGCTATCAGCAACAGAAGCAAAGGGGCAGAGAGATACTCATTTTCCTGATCAGGGCTTTTGAAAGAAAAGAGGTGGTGGTGGGGAGCTCATTCTTCCAAAGGCCTTTGTCAGAGAAGCAAAAAAGAAAACTGTTAAACACATGCAGCTGAAAATAATTCCTCAGGTTATTTCTAAAACCAGATCATGGGTTTGTAATGATATTCAATATGATTAATACATTAATATGCCACTTAAATGAACTTCAGGATTTTAAAGGAATTTTAAATAGCACAGTCATCTCAAATATTAATCACCATTTAGACTGTGTTTGTTAGAAACTGTGGACCCAAGATGCAATAATCCCCATCCCTAACAAAGGAGGACCAAATGTCTCACATAACAGTAATGCAGCCATCCGAAAAACATTATTCTTCAACTTTTGTGTTTTTGAAGTTTTCAACTATGATCCCAAAGCTATGTTTTCATAATATGAAAGCATAGAAATATTCACTAAGTCACAGTGGTGGAGTTATTAAATGTTCATAGCATATATTTTCTTAGATTCCTTTGACGCTACCATTCTAAAGGTCATGGTCGTCCCCTAGATATGTAATACTAGAATATTCAACATTCACATCATATGCTAAAAAATAAAGCAAGACCTAAACGAATAAAAGAACAAGAAGAGGAGCATAAAATATAACTAAATACATTTTAAGGTACACCTGATGAATGTTTTAGTTTTCCTAGTAATCATTACACTTTTTACAAACTAAATATAAATTAATTACCTCATAGTCACCAACCAGCATTGTACTGTCATTCTTAAGCACTATGTAAAATGTACCATTTACATTCAACATTTGCACAGCACACACACACACACACACACACACACATGCACACGCACACACACACACACTGAATGTGCCAGAAATATAGGCCCACCCTAAATAATATTAACAAAAGATGAATTAGTATCAAAGCATAAATTCTACAGACATGAAACATACCTCGTATGTCAATGCACATAAAATGTTACCAAGTAAAACACTATAAATGAAATTCTCAACATAAAAATCCCATTACACTCTAATATGCTACCATTATTTTTGAACCAACATTTGCTAGTTTTTATCAGATGTTATGTGCATGTTCACAATCCTAAGTCAATGTGTTGGCACACAGTACACGCTTTAACTCTGCATGATACAGTTTTCAGCCTAAATTTTTCTCTTTTATATGATTTGTAGGCAAATTCATTTATTCAGAAAATATTTGAACAGGCATCCTTCAGGAATCTCACAGACCTTTCTTAAGCATTTAGATTAGAATACCAGAGAACATAAATAACTCAAAACAAATAAAAATGAAGTTTCATAAGAAGAACCAAAATGAGTGTGGTACAGTTTTAAGTTGGCTTAAGATTTGTGAGATGGGTTATTACTTTAACAACAACAATATTGAACTTCAGTATTTTGAGAACCTGATCTGTTTCTATTTTGTTCAAATTGATAAAGTTATTTACATTCTCCATCTCTCCTCTCCACAAGTCTATTATCATTTTGTGCTATTTTGAACCATTATTTTATGAATTTCTTTTACCTCTTCTTGTCTTTTATTTGTTTGTTTTTAATTACCAATGTCCTTTACTCTCCAGACTGAGTAACTCAAAGAAATTTGTTCCAAGTCCTGCTAGTGTGTTTTCATCCCAACTGTTTCTCTTCATTTTCTGGAGCAATAAAAATTTTATCTAAGTATATAGAGAGTCTAAGTACTATATTTACCAGACTGACATTTGTATATATTCATATGACTATATTCAAGAAAGCTAAAGGCAAATAAAATTGTTGTTTGCCAGTTTTGTCAATTCTGATTAAAAAGTGGTAGATGCCCTTTTTTAACTCTTTTTCACAATACTCCCTGGAATTGTCTTAAACTACAAGTTCTCAACATCTAAGAAGCAAGATAAAAAGTGCTTTAGTCTTCAACAGTGTCAGGTTCTATAATTTATAGACCAATTATTTGGACATTATGAGAGAGAACTAAACTTGTACCTTGTTTTGAGACATCATTTTTTTTAAAGAAAAAAATAAATAAAGGGGAAAAAACAAGACAAAACAGAAAAAAGGGTAAAGGTAGTACATAGTTTCAAAGAAAATTAACACTAAGAAATTACTAGATGATGAGTTATGTATTGTCCTCCTAGATATATTGTTCATGTTACAAAATCAAAGCATCAAAGGTAGACAGATACTCATGCACAGTACAAACCATTCTGTTCAATGATCTAATGAAAATTTGGCAATATGGTTATCTATCTTACATAATTAACATACATATAGTTACATCCTTTAGAGCATTTTCCCTCCCTTTCACTTCCACAATTTCTGTTATATATTTTGGACCTTATTACTCTTTCAGTTTTTTATTACTGTTTTACACTAGAGAGACAATGGGATATTTACAAATGTGGGTCTTATTTATTTGTAAATGCAGGCAACTTGAGAACATCATTTTTGTTGTGATTGTTTGATACTAGTTTTTTTCTGACACCGATGAACATAATCCCAAAGCATAAGTACTTAGACAAAGTTTGGGAGCTTGAACTGTTTCTCCAAGTCTTCAATTATTTGTTGCAATGTGTCTCTACATCTCTACTCATTTTTATATAACTTTCCTGTACCTCCTACAGAAGCAATGTATAGCCCTCTCTAACTATTTGGAGATGCTTCAAGAATGAGGGTATTCATGACATTTTCCATATTCAAGCAGGAACTTTAAGTATGATTGTGCTGAACTGTTACTTGGATTCTAGTTCTTCATCATTTAGAATTAACCATCTGTGATCTATCCTATCATCCTAGTTGTAAGAATGAGAAGATAAATAAAGATGAGCTATACAGAAATACAGTAAGCGTTTATTGAGATAAGTTGCTGAGATATTTATTTATTTATTTATTTATTTATTATTGCTAGCAAAACCTAACAAAGAAATTGTGTAATGAGTTAAATAACTGTGTAGACTCATATAAGAAATAAAACTTCAGACTAATTTAGTGTTGTTTGAGAAATGAGCCACAGTTGTTCATCTTTAGTAAATCAGTATCCTTTTATCATTATAAACAAAATTGCAAATAGTGCAACATAAGTTAAACTTTATAAATTTTTTCAGAAAGAAAAATGTACTTTATAGTGTTTTTATTGGCTTAAGCATTTTATACATCTTTGCTCTTCATCTCAGAAATTACTCTAATGTCCTTTTTAGGAACTCTTGTAAAACTTAAAAATTTTTGTCCTTACATTTTGGATATTAAATGACTACTATTTCTAATAAGTCTCTCTCGATAAAAGATACAGATTTACTAATCAAAAGAATAATAGGCAACTATTGACTTCTGCTTTACAACAAGACAGATTCAGAAAGGAAAAGTGATTGTAAGTAACTATCATTATCAGTCTACTGAAACACGTAGCCTACTAACATAAAGCAGTAGTAATGTACCCTCTTTGTGATGACTAACACAGAAATTAAGCCACAGGAAAACAGGGACCAAAATAATAAATGAAATATGTAATTTCCTTGCTCTGTCAATTGAGATTCCTAGTCAGTGGTACCCAGTACAGATGTAGAAAACACATTGCAACAAATAAGTGAAGACGTGCAGAACTAATCAAACCTCCAAAACAGCACAGTGTGTAAAGAGGGAAGAATAGAGTCACTGTATATTGGAAAAACTACCATGCACTATTCTCAGTCAGGTAACTAACGTCAATATCAACAGTGCTTATTCACATTAATCATATGCATTCTCAATGTAATATGATAAAAAAATTAGTTATCTCTCTGGATTTAATCCCCAAAATATAGTCTCTAATTCTGAGAGAAAATGTGGGATATATACAAAATATTTGCCCATTAATTTTAGAATTATTGAAGGCCATCAAAAAGAAAAAGGAAAATAGGAGAATCTAAGAAATTGTCACCATGAAGAGGAGACATGGTGGCTAGTGTAATGCAGAATCCTTGAATGAACTCCTAGAACAGAAAAGAATATTAATTAAAAACTAAGGGGATCTGACTAAAGTGTACAACTTTAAAATAATTATGGTTCTTTATTGGTCCACTAATAGTCCCAAATTATCATAGTAATAGAAGACATTTTTAGAGAAATCTAGGTGCAGGGTACAAGGGAATTCTGGACTGCCTTCGAAAGTTTTCTATAACTGTAAAAACTCTGAAAATGAAAAATTTATTTGGAAAAATAGTGCATCTTTAAAATTTATTATAATGATCACATTCTTATCTTAATATTTCACATTTCTTTCATTAAAATAATAAAAACATGCTTTCAGGATATACTTATTGCCCATTCCATAGTATTAAAGTAACTAAAATACTATCTGCATTAAAATTAACATGCAATTTTATAATTCCAAAGGTTTTATCATTTTACAAATCTAGAGATAATTTAAAGATCATTAAACATTATATAAATTAAAAGCTTTTTCAAGGAATTAGATTTTTATTCATATGTTAAGCCTTGTTCTATAAATACATAAAGTCTTAGGAAAGCTAACATTATGTCTTTTAAACATGTAATAAAAGAGTAGAAAGATTTATACTGTGATTACATATTCAAATTTATACTGTGAGAAAATATCCAATTGTTATATTTGGAAACAATGGTTCTTGTATTGGACAGTTTTCCATTGTCCGGGCAAAATACCTGACATATACAATTCAAGAGAGGAAAGGTTTATCCAGTCCATGAATGGCTGGCTCTGTGGCAGAAACATCATAGCAGAGGGTGAAGCAGAGGAAAGTTACTCAGCCAGGAAACAGAGCAAGCAAGGAAGAACCAGAGAGGCATGCACCAGGGAAGAGATACAGTCCCTAAGTTCACACGCCCATGAAACTCCAAACACAGTGCATATGATTTACTAATCTCCTAGGTATCTCTCAGGAACAATCAATTTGGCAATCAAGATTATCTTTCACAGTTTTTAATAATATAAAAGTAGCTAAGAATGAAATTTCTAGGTTTCACCATCTTATATCTAATTGAGCAAGTTACTATTGTACTCCAAAACAAATTATATCATGATGCACTGACATGAATTCTCTGAGGGATTAATTTTTCTAAAAACTTTATAGCATTAAATCACTGTGTGTATTACATACACACTTTTTCCTTCTATCATATATTAATTTCCTTTGTAAATGCTACCACAGAACTTACTTTGCTGGATGTTTTATTGATTTTCTATTTCCTCTTTGAAGCACCTGGCTTACTTTATTTGTTGATGTTTTCATTGATTTTCTATTTCCTTTTGGAAATGAGATGAGAGCTTCTAACGAGGTCGTGGAACTTGGCAAGAATAAGATGTAAAATTGTATGTTTTTCCTAGGGTATTTCAGCATAAACTTAGTATTTTTCTTTCCATGGAAAGTAGTGATTTGCCTTTATTCCTTATTCTACCAGCATGGTATTTCTTCATTTACATTTGAATATGTCATTTTACAAATTAACTTCGCAAGAAATATGTGATCTTTGATTGATTTAAATTCACCAAGTCAATTTCTGTTATAGTGAGTACTCTAGGGTTTTTTGTTGATTTGGTGTCATGAATTGAACCTAAGACCCCAAACATGCTATGCACGTACTCCACCACTAAGCTGTATTCCCAGCCCCGATTAAATGAGTTCTCAAAGTTAAAATAAATTTCAGGAAGCTATGTCAAATCTCATAGCACGTACATGATCTTAAAAATTGGATAACATAACTCTTTACATAAGTCTTAATTACCCAAATAGTGCTTCTGAAAACAATATTGGGATAATTCAACTATCATTTTCATGACCATAATTTGGGGGATCTCACGATTTAATCCGGAGGTGTATTTCTGCCTTAATGGAATGACTGAGAAAAAAATGAGATTCCAAGTTTTCTAGAAAATATTTTCCTACCTAAACAAGATTCAAACATGCAAATGTCATCCATCACTAGTTGAACAAATGAGAGATACTTGCTTTCAAAAAAGGAGCGGGGGCTAGGGATTTAGCTCAGTGGTGTAAGCACCTGCCTGGCAAGCATGAGGTCGTGAGTTTAATCCCTGGTACAAAAAAAAAAAAAAGAAGCTATTTAAGAGACAATCATTCTTTTAGATTTTCCCTATTCTATTCTGTAGCCATGATGTACATGTACCTATAGAAGACTTAAAATATCACTAGTGTTAATTTAGAAATTAAGTAAGTATAAATATACACTGTATTTTCAAGGAAATGGATGTAATACCACATGGATAATTGTTATATGCATTGCAAGTAAAATAATATTTTGATAGATTCCATTAAACAAAATGAACAAGTAAATAGAATCTAAAACGTACAATAGATATCGTGAAGAAACTATTCAAAAGAAAAGACAAACTGTGATACAGCAAAGGGGAAATGAAGAAAAGGAAAAAGAATATATATATTGTCAGGGATTTTTAAGGGTAACAATTTAATACAAGACACATAATTTATAAAGTTATTTT